>JNDP01001301.1:0-155110 GCA_000696975.1 Apophysomyces trapeziformis B9324
CTTTGCCTTTTTTTTTTTTTTTTTTTTTTTGCTTATACTGACAGGGGCCCTGTTTTAGTGATTTCGGATTCTGGCCAAATGAAAAGGGTGAGTGCGTTGTGTATGGTCGTCATCCCGATCGACCAACTATTTGCGAGCCCAAGGACACATTTAGAGGACGTTCTGGCTACAAAAAGATATCCAAGTCATCATGTGTTGGTGGAGTTGACCTTAGCAAGGAGAAGGAATGGGACTGCGGAGAAGGTGGAGAAGTTCAGAGCACAAGGGTAAAGGATCCAGATTTACAATGAAGGAAATTTCGGCTAATGCTTTGGTTTTGTAGACGGAATTCACCGACCGTGTCGTTGACTACATCTATTTCACCGATACAGATGTACATAGCTGTCATAATCCTTTGTTTCATGCTAACGAGGCTCCGTTATGTAGAGAGTACTCGTTCGTACTGCTGATGGTAAAATCTGGAAGAGTGATAATGACGGTCGGGAATGGTTTCAGCTGTTCCCTGGCACCCAGGTTATTGCCATGTACCAAAACCCTCACCATGAACAATATGTGAGTTTTGCCTAATTAAGTTTGCGGATATAACTAAACAATTACTGTTCTAGGCTTATTTCATTACTAATGGGCTAGCACATTACGTTACGCATGATAAAGCCAGCAATTTCCAAGAATTCCATACCCTTTTACCGCCCGTCATCAATATTGATGGCACAATACTAAATTTCCACAAAGATGAACCAGACTATTTGCTGTTTTTGGGTGAAAAGCACTGCGATTCGCATTTTTCTGCCGATTGTCATTCGGAAGCCTTTTATTCGCAAGACGGTGGCCGTGTATGGCGCCCGATCGGTAACTATATCCGCAACTGTATCTGGGGTCGTGATGGGTCCATCGAAAACGCCCACCATGACGCCATTTTGTGCGAGGAATATCGAGACAAAACCGGCAATCAGCGATCGTTCTATTCGAACCCTATCCAGTTCGTGTCCTCGAATAACTTTTTCGTGGACAAGAAGCATCTTTTCGACGATATTGTGGGAGTAGCAGTGTTTGGGAAGTATATGGTTGTAGCTGTCGTAAGTAATACCACATCTATCTTCTTTCCAAGAAGCAAAAGAAGCTAATGGTAGTTTCAGTCAAAGAACCGTGGTACAGCTCTTCGTCTAGAAATCAGCATGGATGGTGAAACATTTGCTCCAGCGTCGTTCCCTTCATCGTTTGATTTGAAGCCAGAGGTGAGACATAAAGACCGCTATCCATCTACATCGTGCTTATCCGCATATCTAGGCGTTTACAATTATGGAATCGGTTAATTCATTGTGGATCCACGTAACCACCAATACGCACATGGGTGACGAATATGGAACAATTTTCACGTCCAATTCCAACGGCACTTATTATGTGGCATCTTTGGAAAATACCAACCGCAACGAGAGGGGTATTGTTGACTTTGAAAAGATGCAGGGCATCGAGGGTGTTGCCATCGCAAACACGGTGGGTAACCCGGGCCAAGCCAACAAGGGCGACCCAAAGAAACTTGTCACAATGAAGACAGTTGACGCTGGAGGGCGATGGACCACGCTAACACCACCCAGCAAAGATAGCAATGGTCAACAGTACAACTGCTATGTAAGTCATAAATATGCAAGCATGATAACAATAACCTAAGAGATGTCGGCTTGCTTAGGGCAAAGACTGTAGTCTCCATTTACATTGTTACTCTGAAAGAAGGAATACTCGCGACTTATTCAGCTCGTCAAGCGCAGTGGGCTTAATGGTTGGAGTTGGCAATGTTGGTCCCAGTTTATCAGGCTACAGAGATGGAGACATGTTCTTGACGCGCGACGCTGGTAAAACATGGTTCGAAGTTCTCAAGGGAGCCCATATATGGGAATTTGCGGATCAAGGTGCGCTGCTTATGATGGCAGACGATGAGGAAGCAACCAACGTAGTGAAGTAAGTAATTCCTTTTTATTTCTTTTCATTGTTCGACCTGGGTTGCGAAATTTTTTCCTTACACATGATGGACAGGTATACAACCAACGAGGGCTTATCCTGGGGCACATATGAGTTTGCTAGAAAGGATCAAAAAATCAAAGTAGACGATATTATCACTCAACCCGACGGTACAAGCCAGAAGTATGTCTTATTTGGCACTGAAGGCCGAAGCGGAAAGACAGTGGCGTATCACATCGATTTTAGCGCCATTCATCCAACACAGTGTATGTGACTAAAAATTTTTAGATTTTCTAACCCACAATGACCTTAAAAACACAGGCAAACTCGATGTTGATCATCCTGATGATGATGATTTTGAACTGTGGAGCCCTGAAGACACAAGAGGAGAAAAATGTCTCTTCGGTCGCGAAGTATGAGGATCTATCTTGTTTTAAAATGATAAGAGATTAACTGTGTGTCAAATTAGACCCTCTATTACCGTCGTATTCGCGATAGAGACTGTTACATCGGTGAAAAGCTAGTACAGCCACGGGAGGTGGTTCGAAATTGTCAATGTACAGAAGCAGACTTTGAATGGTAAGGCAACGGGAAAAGGAGAATATGCAACATTCCTGGGTACGTACAATACGAGTTAACTGGGATTCTACACGAAATAGCGACTTTAACTATGTTCGAGACGAAAACAATAAGTGTGTGCTTGTACCTGGCCTGCAGCCACTGATTCCTAAATGTGATGGGTCCATCGATTTCTATTACGAGCCGACTGGGTAAGCTTTTTTTTTTTTCGGCATCACAGTCATAGTGTTATATACTGAAGCGGCCTGCTGGTCTATTTCTAGTTATCGCAAGATCGCAGGGTCCACATGCGAGAATGGATATGAGTTAGACAAGGGTCAACAGCATTGGTGCCCTGGCAAGGCACGTTCAAGCGCTATGTGGGTCGTCTATTTGTTCGCACCAATTGTAGCTGCCTCTATTGTTTTTGCATGTTTACGATACCGCAGACGCGTTGGTTTCGGGTAAGGCATAAACATGGTGTTTCCTGAACAGCAATTTTTACTGTTTCATTTCTTTTTCCTTGTTCACATAGGCGCATCCGACTTCCTGATAGTGGTACAAGAGAATCCTGGCATCTACCGCCGTTTGTCACCAAGATGGCAGCTATATCCGTTATCATTCCCGTCACCATCTTGACCGTGATTTCAAGAATTCCTAGACCACAGTCATTGTCCGATCTAAACATCTTCAGGAAGTTCCGTATGCCCACCTTTGGCAACCGTGGTCCACGGTATACTCCTTTAGGGCAAGATGAGCATACAGACGTTTTATTGGACGACTACGATGGATCTGAAGAGCATCTTATTGATGAAGCAGACGAAGAAGACGCTGACGAATTGTAAAACCTAGGGAATGCTTTGTATAACAGTTTTGTTTGATTTGTTTCATTTGCAATTACATAGTTAAAAGATGAATAACTACTTGAATTACTCGTTCCGGGAAAAACTTGCAATGTTGGCCTATCGTCTATAGAGGAAAACAAAGAAGAGATAGCGCGTAAGAAATAACGCGCGGATTAATACTATTCCTCGCTCAATGGCGCATCTGCAGAGCTTCGGAAGCCATCAGTAGGGCATCGTCTTGCGTTTCGCAACCACCAATGAACCTATGCAAGTTCATGGATTTGCAGTGTCAGACATGACCATATAAATGAAGATTTACCCGTTGGCATGAACGAAGCTAGCTGTTTTGATCACAGATTTTCTTAAGTTATGCTTAGACAAACCCCTCCAACTATTTGACCGGTTCAGTTAACAACCAATGGTTTGACACACCCTCTCTTCACTTGTTATGAATCTCACCTTGCGGGAAGTGGACGCCGAGACTTGAATTGGGAACCATTAGAACAGACACACTGAACACGCCAGTCGTGGTCTCCATTAACTGGATAGATCATATACAAGACTTCTTTCTTATAATCTAATGCATCTAAATGCTCTTTCCAAGGGCATGCCGTTTCCAATATAGCAATCTTTCCTGATGGATGATATTGTTTTCGTTCATTGAATGGTTTTCTGACGAGCTCTTGTGCCGGCAGCCAAATATCGTGAACACCTAGAAGTGCGTCCCTAAATTCATTGCCAGCCATCCTTGAAACCTTTGCAAATCGTTCCGAAAATAGCAAGTTGTCAAGTGAGTTTCTTCTTATGAGTTCTGATTAAGCGTCCTGCCATAGCAATTTCCTCGCTGGTCGGGAAGTTCCATCCAGGATTGAGTCGGTTGATCCGTGACCCTAGATTGGTGGAGTCGGTATATAATAGCTTGCCTGCTGCGGGGTAAGGTGCAATGCCATTGTCGATAGCATCAATAGGCTCGACAAAGCTCTGTTTCCAAAAATCCCCAACAATCAGTGATCGTGTAAGAGGGAGGGCATAGTGACCTGGTACATTTTGTCGTAAATTTGAGGGATCATTTTATCGGTAATTGGCAAGTTTAGCTCCTTTGCGATAACTTGTTTCCCAAAATGCCTACGCATCCATTATTACACAAAAATGAACTCCAGCAACTAAAGGTTCAGCTCATAGTCATTGTTTTTGTCGACTAACTTGTAGACTAAGCCTGCCGAGCTTAATTTGATAGAACTATCCGGGAAGAACGTCTCTGAAAATCCGGCCTGAAAGGAAAAGAATGGGATTTTAGTATGACTCGGCGCTGTTCGGCAAGTTCGTGGTAAGGAAACCTGATGATGATCAAACCGACGGCGACTGTAATCGTACACGCCACCGACATCCACAACCACATCACATTGAGCCAGTTTAGTCTCGTTTCGCGTTCGAATTAAAGCTGCATTCCGAAATTCCTCGGTTTGACGTAATATATATACAGCTAAAGCCTCATCGCTTTGTACGAGAGAGGAAGACAATCAGGAACACGACCGGGTTTCGTTTACTCCTTTTTACCAATGAAACAGGCCGTTGTGGGTTCCTATGACCTGTGACAAAAAGGATCAGGATGACGATGATACACGTTATTATAGCGATCTTGGTATGACCCGATTAACCTTTCTGCTATAGAACCAAGACCACAATGGAAGTCTCGCTCTCAAGGTTTGAGAGAGCATAGAAATGTCCAATTGCTAAATTTGTGAGGTTCTTAACTGGCGCACAGTCCTTTTGACATGGTGAAAATGTATTCCGGACTGAAATTATGTAAAAGGTATTTTTTATTACAAGTGAATATCCTACAGTGTTTTTACCAAGGAAGCGCGTTGCCTTCATAGTCAAAGAATGCACCGGTTTCCTTTGCTGTTACTTTGTTGATCACCTTGATCATGCCCGCAATGGATTGCGCTGGTTTAAGAGGGGCATTCGCAGTTCCCATATCTGTTTGGACCCATCCAGGATGAAGCGACACGATAGTGAAGTCCTCTTTCTCCAATTCAATAGCAAGCATCTTGCTAAACATGTTCTGAGCAGCCTTAGAAACAGAATAGGACGATGCACCACTGCCATAAGGCTTTGGTAAAGCGAGTGATCCCAGCCCCGATGATATATTGACGATTTTCCGGGTGTTACGTTTACGCAACTGATCAAGGAAGGCCAAGGTTACCGTGACAGTGCCACCCACGTTCGTTTCAAACATCCTCACGTATTCCTTAGCCGTTCTGGAAGCAAGAAATCATCCGTCGATTAGCTTGCATTTCTTTTGCATGTAGCATCTTACGTGTTTGTAGCATTCAAATCCCGTGAGGACATGATACCTGAATTATTAATCAGGATATCGATGCCATTCGGAGCGATTTTTGCAACTTCTTCTGAGGCAGTCTAAACAGAAAATGAGGGATCGATTGAAATGCTGCTTTTCGTTCTTATCTTATTCCTTACCTTGACGGACTCTTCGTCGAGAATGTCCATTTTCACGGTATGAACTTTGTTTTTGGTCGCCAACTCTTGTAGTTCACTCGCTTGGTCAGGGTTTCGAACGGCACCGATCACTGTATGACCATTTTCCGAAAATTGTCTCACAAATTCAAGACCTAAACCGCGTGAAGCACCAGTAACAAGAATAGTCAAAGACATGATAATAGATATAGGATGTCAGAAACTTGTTTTTTTATGTTTCGCCTTAAATAGATAATGAGATTTTCGGAGTTTCAAGAGTCATCGGCCTTCGGCGACCCTAGTTTTTCCGAGAAAAACCTAGTCAAGGAAGGAAAGAGGCACAAGCCTGCTCATGGCTCTGTCGCAATTGAAAAGAGTCAGCAGTTCCTGTTGGTCGGTCGTGCAACACACAAACCGCTGCCAACAGCAGCACGCTGTTTACGGAAACGATTTGTTCGGAGTGGTTCACCCACGAATAATTGATACCTCTTGCTCCGCACCGTTGAACTGTGTCTGTGCGTTATGGGCCCTATCGTAGCAAGCTGACGTTCGCGCGCCTAAGCTGCGAATGATACAAACAGCCCTCTTCATGTATTGCTCATTTGCATCATTATTTGGCAATGTGGGATCCATTTCAACTTTTCTGTACCTTACATAAAGACATGAAAATACAGCAATGACATCTAAACCATCAACCTCACTTCTCCACCAACTGTTTGGGTCGCCTTAAGGCTAATTTCTCTTTGTATCAGAATCGAGTCTCCCCGATTGGGCTGCAAAGCTTCAAGCATTTAGCTGACGATTAGTTATTTTTAAACCGGTTTGGTACAACAATACTTTGCTTATTTGACTAAGCAAGTAGTAAGCACTAAGTACTTCAACCGGAAACAGCCGAAAGGTCCAAGGACAAGCCGCATAACCCTGCTGAAGATCCCGTGCTAACGATGACAGACGTAGTTCACCGGAAAACGGCAACTACATCACTTATGACTGCGCTATACGTCCCTTTCGTAGTGTTACTTCCTAGTATTTGTGTTCCATGTAACAGCATGGTCGGAATTAATATGTTTTCATCTGCAGAAAACTGCTCTAGTTTGGAACGTCGACTGCACCTCTTCTCTACTGTAACATACAGAGACCTACTGTATCACCGAGATCAAAGACAAAGTGACACCTGCTGTATTGCAGTCATTGCAATAAGTTAAATCATACACCTATCGCCGGCAAGTATGTTCATTCCGCAGAAGATCAAATAATAAAATACGTATAGATAGACAAGTAGAATCAAGTAAAGATATCCAACAGTCTCAAAATAATTCTATCCGTCCCTTTACGTTCTCATATATTACAATGACTTTGCAAGTTGAACAATGTTTCGATTAAATTAGGTGTTGATTCCGTATTGTACTACGAGAAACGCTATGAAAATTACAGGCAAAGGTATTACTGCGTCGCTTGCCTATATGGAAATGACTCTCTAGTTGAGTAGCCATCGTAATGGCAAGGCTACATTAAATTAGAATATCAAGGAACCCTATGTGCTTTTGTTAATCCTCTAATATATGAATTCTCCAAGAAAAATTGCTGACAAGTGAAGGACTATGAGCTACTACCCCCAACGTAGTGAAAGTTAGTGGTTTCCCCTATGGGTGTCTCATGCTCCTTAAATACTTCCCTGTGGTCTTTCTTTATGCGCTTACTTACTCAGTCCTTGGTCTTCATATCTTAACCTATCAATTGCTAATAAGCAAGTGCATGGCTTCTCATATCCCCGAAAATAAGCTAAGGACATGATTTCTACGCTAAGTTCTGTACAGTAGGAAGAGCGGAGTGCACAAGCCATCTCCAAGTATATATCCACAGAAAGTCCTCCCAAATTAATTGCAGACATCTAGGGTTTATTGAGAACGACTCTTACAATCCATTGAGAATAAGTATTCAAACGGCTATTCACCGTGGGTCATCACTTAACCAAACATTTGCTGGAAATATTCTTTTCATAGTACAGAATCACACTGACACATTTATTTCACCATGGCAAGTCGCCGCCATCATACTGAAAAAATTTACCCGTGTCTTTCTCTGTCACTTTCTCAATCACTTTTATCATGCCACTAATAGATTCTTCTGGTTCCAATGGTGCACGCTCGGTTCCCATATCCGTCTTGACCCATCCAGGATTAAGAGAGATCACGCTAAAATTCTCTTTCTCCAGTTGAATAGAGAATAGCTTGGTAAGCATGTTCTCAGCAGCCTTGGAAACAGAGTAAGCCGGGGCCGAGCCTCCCATATTCCTTGGGTAACCAATGGATCCGAGTGTGGATGAGATGTTGATAATCTTGCGGGTCTTTCGTTTACGTAAATGTTCGAGAAAAGCAACTGTGATTGTGGCAGTGCCGGCCACGTTGGTCTCGAAGATCCTCATATAGTCATTTGCTTTCCTATGGAGATCCAATGGTAGTTTAGCCAAAGATAACCTCTTTACATAACATATAATTAACTTACGCAGTTTCAACATTCATTGTATAGGAACAAAATATCCCAGAGTTATTAATCAAGATATCGATACCTCCTGGTGCAATTTTCCAAACTTGTTCTGCAGCACTCTAAATCAAGGACATGTGAATATGCCAGTATACGCATTGTTTATTTTTATTGCTACCGTTACCTTGACGGATGCTTCGTTCACGATATCAAGAGGCAATGTATGAACGTTATTGCTGCTTGCCAGCGATTGTAATTCGCTTGATTTGTCGGGTGATCTTGCAGAGGCGATCACAATATAGCCTTGTTTCGAAAGCTGTCTTACAAACTCAAGACCTAAGCCGCGAGAGGCACCGGTGACAAGGACGGTTAAAGACATGATATGAATCTGCTTGGGAATAAAACACGAAAAGGAAAAGCGCACGTCTATTTACGGCCATTTCCTACTGCTTAAATAAAGGAGTCTGAGTTTAGGTTGCATAAATTTAATATACCCATCGCATTGCAATGGCCGACATGAACCGATGAGGGTTTGCCGCTGTACGTACGCCGTACGTACAATGCAATGACTCTGGAAGAAACATAAGTCATCAGACTAGGAAATCACAACGAGAGGTTGCAGATATCAATGAGCTTCACACTATGTAAAAGCTGACCATGGACTTATATAACCATAGATAGTGGTGCACTTTGCTTTATGGTAATAGTTGACTTTACTGACTAGACTAACGGTACAAACCGAACAGACGCTATATTATGCTCTTGTCATGGAACCCATGCAACTCGATTCACATTGGTAGCAGAAACAAACTAATGAGCAGGCTTATTTCAGAATGGTCTTAAAAATTCATCATGGCAAAACATCAGAATGGTATCAGCTACTCTGAAAGACGTGTCGAACAATGTGTGGATGCCACCCATTTCGTGCGGTAGCACAGCGAAACCTTTGTCTTCGTGGCTCAATTAGAAACAATATCATGTACATTGTCTAGTAGGCTCGATAGCACCAGAGATCCAGTTACTCTGTTCGTGCAGTTTTACATTGCCATTTTTAATCCTCGTTCTTTTCCGCACGGACCATCATTGCCTGGATCCTAAGAATAAACAAAATAAGTTGGTCGCAACAACAGTGAGAATGAGTGTGGCGTATGTCACAGTCTCCATTCCACGTGAATACATATAATGATATGTGGCTGTATAACTAGGCTACGTTATAAACGTCAACGACCTGATTACGCCTAAGAGCAAAATTTCTGAGATATGGTATAAAAATGGTAGTTTTCTGAAATAAGGCAGACGCGCACGTGTGTACCTTTTGCCCTAAGACAAGGTGGGCATTTACGGGTACTTTTTTTTTTACCACAGAAGCTTGTCGCCCGTATAATCGAAGAACGCACCGCTATCTTCAACCGTCACGTTTGAGATCACTTTTAACATGCAGCTCACGGATTCGGCTGGCTTCAACGGTGTTATTTCCGTACTCATAGAATTCTGAACCCAGCCGGGGTTAATGGTGATAACAGTAAATCCGTCCGCCTTAAGGGTGGAGGCAAGAAAACTGGTAAGGAGATTCTCGCCAGCCTTCGTAGCACAGTAGCCTTTTGGACTACCTCCGGTGTTTTGAAAGGGAGCAGTGCATCCTAGCGACGAAGAAACGTTGATAACCTTACGCGTGTTGGCTTTACGCAAGAGTTCACGAAAGGCCATGGTCGTCTCAACGGCACCTGCCATGCTGATCTGAAAGAGTTGCAAATAATCGGCTGCAATCCTGAGAAAAATTCTCTCTTAGTTTTGCTTGGAAACAATGCTGATAAACAAAGCTTACGACATCCCAATGTTCACGCTCCTTGGATCAAAAATCCACGTCGTGTTAATCAGAACATCAATTCCTCCTGGTGCAATCTTCCAAGCTTGTTCCATGGCAGCCTACCAGAAAACGACGCATAAAAATATGCAAATCGAGCAGAACTATTTGAGTTTTTCGTTTTACCTCCACAGACTCTGTTTCAATAATATCAAAGTATAAGATGTGAATCTTCTCGTTGTTTGCTAACTTCTGCAGTTCAGCAGACCCTTCAGGCGATCGCACTGCTGCAATCACCACATAATCTGCTTCAGAAAGCTGTCTAACGAATTCAAGCCCTAAGCCTCGGGCAGCACCCGTAACCAGAACAACCAAAGGCATAGTACTTCATATAAACCAGCCAAGTGTTATTGCAAGAAACGGAACATCAAGTGTTCTTTAATAAAAACGAAAAAGTTCCAAGTTTCTGGGATTTGATATTCAGATAAGGTTTCAGCCCTTTCTTATCCTGCACATCAGAAAAATCGGCATAAAATCCGAAGAGAAAAAAAACTGGTCATCTGTTAGAATATTTGTCCCCAAGGAAATTACATTGAAGGCTATTTCAAAAACAGGAGCCAAACGCAAGTCTGATGCTTATAGAACGCTACTGCCAATGTCTAATCCGCTATTAGCGGTATCGCGTTTACTTTTCCCTTAAATTCTAGCGTATATTGCCCATTCTGAAGGCCGCTTACTGCCGGATCTGTATAAGAGCAACACTGTAAGAGCATATCTTCAATATCAGGTACTGAATTATAAAAGCTAGCTGATGTTTATTTTCCGTTTCGGTGTGAGATAAATCCTGGTAACACTTTTTTTTTTCCAATCACGTCAAGGTTGCCAGTGAAATATTACCATGGCATAGTTTGACCTTGGTAATCCAAAAATTTGCCATTGTCTTCGGTCGTCAGGTTTTCGATCACCTTAAGCATGCCACTGATGGATTCTATTGGTTCCAAAGGCGCTCTTCCGGTTCCCATATCTGTCTTAACCCATCCTGGATGAAGAGCCAGTACGATAAAGTTCTCTTTTTCAAGTTGCACGGAAAACAATTTGCTCAACATATTTTCACCCGCTTTGGACACACTGTAGGCTGGCGCACTTGTGCCTATATCCTTGGGGTACCCAATGGATCCGAGGGATGAAGAGATGTTGATGATCTTACGCGTCTTTCGTTTTCGCAGATGTTCAAGAAAGGCGACGGTCGCCGTTGCCGTGCCAGCCACGTTGGTCTCGAAGATTCTCATGTAATCTTTCGCTTTCCTAAGCCAGACCAAGGGATTTTAGCGGGGACCTTTCCTTTCTCAGCCTGGCCATCTTACTTACACCGTCTCCACATTCAAACTGTAAGAGCAAAGGACGCCAGAGTTGTTGATCAAGATGTCGATACCTTCCGGTGCAATTTTCGAGACTTGGTCTGCAGCACTCTAAAAACAAAGAGTGAGGGAGTCTCATCTGGCATTTTGGCTTGCTGCTCTTACATTGACGGATGCTTCGTCGACAATATCCAGAGACAGTGTATGAATGTTCTTCTTGGTTGCGAACGCTTGGAGTTCACTTGATTTTTCAGGCGAACGGGCCGCTGCAATCACTTTATGGCCCTGTTCAGAAAGTTGTCTTACGAATTCAAGACCCAAGCCTCGAGAGGCGCCAGTAACTAAAACGACCAAAGACATCGACGTAGAAACTAGAGGGAAAAGGAGCGAGTGTTCGTATGGTTACGTCTTAAATAGTTCGCCTTCCTTTTTCATTCTATTGGGAGACTGGGGATATGGTTTTAACCTTAATTTCGTTTCCGCCGATAGATAGTTGAAGGGACCTTTTACGCATTACAACCTTGATATCATTCAGTGCTTGACTTTCTTCCGGATGTCTCTCGGTGCTTTGTGATTTGGTTTCCGTCAAACTTAAAAACTTTGTACGTTGAAGTCCGAAGCACGTTCCGTTAAGGTTGCTAGGAGACCAAGTCGTTCTCAGGTAGCTCGTGATTCTTCAGGGTCCACTTGGCGGGCGTCTCGGACCCCTTAATAGCATCAACAGTTACCACAGATATTTGGCTTAGATGACACATGAAAACGCTATATGAAATAGTATACATCTTGAATATTAGCGGATCCGCTAGCGTTATCCCAAGATAACGGCTAGTAAGTTGAAGTACAAAGGGTTCCAAGTCATTGGGCACGCCACACATTTTGTCAGGCGATCCGCTGTGTGTTTCGGTTTCCCTCACATCGTTCAAACAAGATTTTAGCTGACGAACGATAATGTGAATCGTAGTAAAGGATGCTGATTTACTGTATGATATAACCAAATGCTCCGAGTTGTTTTCTTTTTCCCTTGTTAGATAGTATGAGCGTGGTCTACCATGATCCCAGTAGGTCCGTGACATTTTCGAGAACCGCTATGCTTTGGTTTCTCCGCGTGATCTTCTCTTTTCTGTTCCTAGATTTTTCTTTTCTGTTCCCGTTTCGGTCTTTTTCCTTCCATTTGGCTGGCTTTTACGTTCTGTTATTGTTCTTTTATCATGGGTTGCTGCGGAAGCAAAGAGGATCGCTACGAAGTAAAAAAGAAAAAAAAAGAAAAAAGCTGTCATTAAGTCATGGTCCTGATGCACTTTCAACGTTTTCTTTGTCTCGCAGGATGATCTCTGCTCACCTTTGCTTCGACATAATCTGACACATGAAGACAGGTAATGACTTGTGATCAAACAAAACTATTATGCTTTATATTTACTGATGGATCCAGTCGTACAACATAATTAGCAGGATGAATTCCCATTCTTATGGTACGATCGACTTGAAAATGGAACAAGACTTTTGGAACGATGTCATTGAGCGGACCACTCAGTAAGTATTTCAAACAGCGCATGTTGCATGCTTTGGTCATGATCTGTTCTCTCATCCACCTTGCCTTTTCCTTCTAGTAATTTGATTGATATATCCAACACCACTTCTGATCCGTTACAAACTCAAGATATTCAGGAACGCGTGGAAAAATACAAAGAATTACTAGACCAACTCGTCGTGCCATCTCCGCCTAAAAATGGGCTCCACAACAATGATTCTCCTATCGATATCCTTCTCGGAGCAGAACCTGACGAAGGCGTGGATTTGGACTGGCTCTATCGTTCGATGGATGAGATCCAAGATGCCTTGGAACGTGTGCAAGTTGAATACGTAGATGATATCGTCGTTAACCTGACACTGAACGAAAACACGTCCACCATTCGAGCTTACTGAAGATTCTCAGTCGATGAAATTCTTTCTGGTGGTGTACCTTACATATCCTTCTTATTCCCCCATCTGCCTTTCATTTCTATTTAACTTCTTTTTTATATCAGTTCCTTTCATTTACCTACACAATCATTTCTTAGTACAAAACTTTCCAATTTGACACACATCACCACACATATATATATCTAGTATATAGTAGTATATGCAAGCAAAAAAAAAAAAAAGATTCATTGAATTCTACTTAGTTGTAAGTTTTAACTTATGGAGATATAAAAATTTTCAAGAACATCGCAAATGAATTTTCCATTCGTCGTTGCTTATAGGATCTACTTAGAACGTCCAATTGCATACAGATGAACCAAATTTCCATGGGGGCTAGGAAGTCTAAGGATGCTAAACATGATGTTGCTCGTTAGAACTTTTATTGATGTTTGTACAAACTACGTTGATGTAGCATAGTTTTCTCTTTAGAAATAATTATGGGATTTAGTTCTTTTTGGGCTTGTTGTTATCGGTCTTCTTGTCATCGGCTTTTGATACAGTTGAAGCAACTTTTCCGTCAGGGATGCGGATAAAGACAGCGGCTGATCCTTCCTTTGCAGGGGCATCCAAAATGAAATAGCCCTTGCGTTCAAACTGAATGATATCGCCCTGCTTAATATCGACAATGTTGGCATCGGCTAGAATAGGAGTCTTGAATTCGCTGACAGGCGTCACAAGGTCCTCCACATTGTCGCCTTCCTCAACCTTCTTCTTAGTGATGAGGTAATCGTAGTCCACCAAAACAGCATCAATCAACTCCTCGCCATAAGACAGCCATGAGATCTTCTTCTTGGTCTTCTTGAAATCGCCTTCCAAGTGCAGATCAAAGTTGACAGCTGTCACTTCACCGTTGGCGCCCTTCTGGACCTCACGCACGAATGCATTGCCCCAGTCCATAAGAGTAATCTAACAGTTTCGTCATTGATTTACGCTTCACATAAGTAGGTCATCGCCTTACCTCTTCGCCGATCTCGAAAGAAGCAGCATCCTCCTGGTCAAGGACGATCTTGTTGGAGAAGGTAGTCTTCTTCATACCAACATCAGGGTTCTTCTTATGCTTGGGAAGTTCCTTAACGTCAGGAGTGACAGGTGCACCTTGAATTGTACATTGCACCATGCTTTCCTTGAGGACGGCAGTGTGGCGAGGAGCAATTGGGTCAATGACCTTACGGTTAAGGGCCCATAGTTTGTCCCACTCCAAAAGAAGGGTATTTTGCGAAGCACCTTGCATAAGAATGTACTGCTTGAGTGCCTCAATGGTCATACCACGGCGACGGATACCGCGCACAGTAGGGAAACGGGGATCATCCCAGCCACTGACATGGCCTTGCTCGACAAACCAGGTAAGCTTTCGCTTAGACAACAAAGTGTAGACGAAGTTGATTCTGCTGAAATCCCAGATGTGCACCTTGCGGAGACCAAGTGTTTCAAGCATCCAATAATATTGGGCATTGCGGTCACGGTATTCGTTGGTTCTCAGTGCGTGGGTGACACCCTCTAAGCTGTCAACAATAGGACAGGCAAAATCGTAGGTAGGGTAAATCTTCCATTTATCTCCGGTGAAATGGTGAGGTGTAAGGTTGCATCGGTAGATGACAGGGTCACGCAAAGTGCCGTTGGGGTCGTTATAGCTGATCTTAGCGCGTAAGCAACAAGTTTGACCCTAATCACGCAAAAGCCATCAGATCCTGACTCGCTAAACTATAGAATAACACTCACAAATTCAGTAGCGTTCTTCATTTCCTCGAAGCGACGCAAGTTCTCTTCCACGCTGAGATCGCGGCACTTAGAAGGCTCACCGGCCATACGTTCCTTACGCATGGTCTCTTGATCGGTATCATCCACGTAGGCCTTACCGTCTTTGATGATCTTCAGAGCCAGCTCATACATTTGATCAAAGTAATCCGACGTGTGGGATACAATAGACGAATCAACGCCAATCAACGCCAAATCCTCTTTAATGGACTCTTCGAATTCGGTCTTTTCCTTGCTTGGGTTCGTATCATCGAAACGAACAATCAACTTGCCTTTATATGTCTGGGCGAAATACTGATTGAGAAGAGCAGCCTTAGCGTGGCCGATATGGAGGTAGCCACTGGGTTCAGGAGGGAAACGGGTGACCACTTTGCCAATCTCAGCTTCGGTCAAGCCAATCTCAAATTTGCCCTGATCCGCTGCTTTGCTCTTTCCATTCTTTTCCTTTTGCTGGATACCGCTGACTGCAGCCTGGGCAACAGGAAGGCTGGAAATATAGTCGAACCAACGCACGAGATAGACACCAAGAGATTCCTTCTTGGTCTTGACCATACGAGCAAACACAGGAGAACCTAATTCAAGCAATGGATGAGTTACATTTATGAAAAAAAAAGAGCCATCTGTACCCTTCAAAGCACCCCAAACGATAAGATCAGCGAGAGTAACATCATATCCAACTAGATAGGAGCGGAGAGTGAGGTACTTGTTCAGCTCCTTAAAAGCGACGTCGAGGGTCTTGAAGTCGGGAGATCCCAGCCTGCTCTCGGCAAAATCGAGCCATTGATCAACCTATCATAAAGAAAATCACAGTTAACACCGTGTATACATAGGCAAAGTGGTAATTTACCAAGGTGGAGCTGATGGGATCCTTGGGATCGTAAAGGCCTGCTTCGGCGTGAAGTCTGCCAAATAGACGGCCAATGGAGTTTGCCGTGTCGTATTTCTCACTGATGTTGGAAGTATGAATGTACATATTTAGAACGTTGAATTGCTGAAGTATAGAACACAGTACCCATTGTAGGTGACCAAGGCATTGTTGGCTCCTTCGGTAGCGAGATTTTTAGCATCGCGGTACTCCACGGAGATAGCACCGGGCTTGACGGTGTTCAAATGGGCAGCAACAGCCAAAATGCCTGTTAAAGAACAGCTTTGGTCAGTCATATTGTAAGTATTTG
The DNA here is from genome assembly GCA_000696975.1 of Apophysomyces trapeziformis B9324. Lineage (NCBI taxonomy): Eukaryota > Fungi > Mucoromycota > Mucoromycetes > Mucorales > Mucoraceae > Apophysomyces > Apophysomyces trapeziformis. Next base: position 16,373 of record JNDP01001301.1, read on the forward strand.
TACTCTTAATTACCATAACTAATAGGTGTGGCCTTGGTGGCAACAGTTAATGCAAGAGACATGTCAACAAGGTGGAGAAGGCGAGTTGGCAGTCGTCCCCCTTTTTCATATCCAGGCGGAAAAAAGCCACAATGACCTGGCGTATCATTCGTTGCTGGATTTCACACGCCGAAAGCTTGTTCCTGTTGAAGTTTGAGTCAGCATTTGTCAATTGTCATTCGTCAATTACCAGTTTAAGGTACTCTGTCAGACTCTTGAAACAATACGTATGGGAATATGAACCCATTAAAAAAGCGCTTTGTCTCGCTTTCCCATGGTATCATGCAAAAACTCCGCAAAGACCCTAAGCTTAGATGGCGATAATCTGCGTCATGCCAGAGGATCGCAGTTGCCACTCTGCTTCATTAAAGTCTATAGTGGCAACTGTTGTCGAGAAGAAGGATCTCTCATATGGCGAAAGCCATTGAGAATCTAAACATACCATTATCCTTCCAATAACACTTTCTACTTATAAAGAGAAACTTCCAAATGAGCAATTGTGAACAAAATATTGTTTTTCATTCTGTTTAGGCGAGTGAGATATTGACTTGTAAAGCTAATTATACATGCAAGCAGTGCCGGTATACTACTCTGCCAAGATTTTTGGTTTATAGTGATTAAGAATGTTTTCATAATCTTCCTTGCGCGACTCGATCACTATTTTACGGAACTCATCCGTGCTATTCGTGTTAGGATACGGCTCCTTCGGTATATCCTTCCCCAGGAATTTACAAAGTCGATCCCAGCCTTCTCCCAGGTTTATTTCCAAGAGTCTCTCAGGAGGAACGACCTTGCGGATATACTCGTTATGTTCGATAAATTTTCGTTTGATTGCTTCCTCATCGGCGAATCGCTCCGGATCAGCGAGATCACCATCCAGAACAACTTTCTTTGCCATGGTCTGGATGTTAGTGTCTCTTGGTTTGTCAGCAGGGCGAGGAATGCTAAGGGACTGGAATATGGTATTCTTGACGGAGCGATACCAGCTATCAGGATCCCGTACCGTCAAAATCACCTTGGCATCCGGATACTTCTTCATGAGAGGTTCAACAAAGGCAGCTGTTGGCCAATCCACCGCGGCTGTGTAGCCTTCATAAGCTTCATCCCAGTTATGTTCTTCTTCCGGATGTTCATAGGCACGCAAAAACAGTAAAGGATCTTTACGCTCGTCCTGCAGAAGTACGACCATATGATGCGTTTTGTACCTGGGTCAAAGTTTTCTCTGAGGATAAGCAGGCTTGTCATCTACGCAGCTTCCCCTATCCTCTGATATTCTTTACCCTAATATATCCAGAGCTAACCGAAGGCTATGCGTACCAGTACGACCAAAACCTGCGCCAATTACTTCAAGTGGAGCCATGTTATACTTTGGTAAATCAATAAGAGACAAAGAAAAATAATAAGCAGATAATTTCATGCCTTTTTTAAGTCAAAAATGCGGTTAAAAAATATGTCCGCTTGCAGGAATAAGACGTCATATGGCGCACTTGCGGTCAATTTTTTATTCCGCCATCCGAGGTGATACATGACAATTAAGCGAATCAAGCAAATCAGGGTTTTTTTTTTTTTTTTTTTTTTTTTTTTTTTTTTTTTATACAAGCGAGTTTTCACTGCTCCAATATACAGGTACTTCCTTGTTAAGTATTTTGGCGAATTCACGAGCATCTTCCATAAAAGTCCGTTCATTCTCATTAGGTGAACACAGGAAGTCTTCAGGCGTCCATCTTGGCGCCTCACCAATTTTCAGATCGATATTGTCTGCAAATCGGTCGACCCAGGATTCCCGGTACATTGATACTTTGTAAAACACCCGGTGCGGGGCGGTGCCGGAAAGATCTAACGGCAATTTTTTATCCTCGTGCTCAATTAATGCTAGGTTCCAGATCTCGTCACGTCCAATCTCGATTACATTTTCTCCGTAACCATACACCCACTTGGTCTTCTGCGTAACACATTTAGGTTGGTAATCGGGTACATTGACCAGCACTAATCGACCTTCAGGTCCAATGCTCAGTTTGTGAGCAAATTGACCATGTGGGGTATCTATTTCCGATGGTAGCCGTCTAGCATACTGAAGCTTGCTCTCCCAGGAATATTCATGTTGTAAGTCAGCACAACTAATAGTGACCAAATCGACGCACTCCGTCAGACAGTTCCAAAGGCCAACGTGTCCGTCACTCGTAAATTTGGTCATCATCACTGTTTCCCAAGGATTACCTCGAGGAGGAGGCGGCGCATCGCGTCGACCTACTTGCACCGGCGCCAAGGTGGGATACTGTAGCGCCTCGATAGTAAATGTCGTTCGAGGCGAGTCAGAGTACTCTTGGCCATGATGGGACAAATACTCGAATAGTGGGTTTATCTGTTCTGATGTCTTCGCGATACAGGGCGCCAGAACAGAATGGAACTTAGCTCGTGGGAAATATTTGTCCGATAAATCCTCAGTTGTGTACATAACGCCTTCCTTTTTCGGGTAGTCAACAAGACAGATCTGCCCAAAACGGATCTTCATGCGAATCTCCCAGTCGAATAAACGTATACTTTCCAATCCGTCAGCAAGTGCCTTTTTCACTTGCTCCATATTACGTTTGTTAAGCGTTTGGGCGCGTTCTGATAATGGTTCGGTTGGCTGCTGTGTGTGTGGTGTTTCACTCGCATTAAGATCAATCAAGTTGCTGTTGACGATCTTAAGAATCTTGCCTGTCTTGATCGATTCGATCAATCTATGCTTCTCTAACATAAATTGCTCCTTATCTTCGTCGTAGAATTTGTATGTGACAAAACCCCGTGGGAGCTTACGGAATCTGGCTAGCATATTTTGGTCAGGCTGGTCCAGCAGTCTTAATGTAACGCCCACTGGTTTGCGGCAACGTTTTAGGTACCAATTACGAAGTCTTTCGGTTGCTTGATCCACGGTCTCTTCTACCTGACCACATACTTTAAACATATTCAGCTGGGCATCATACATTATATAGCATTTGCAATCTGCTCGAATTGTGTTGAGATACGCTTCTTTTTCTCCCTGAATCTCCAGAAGCGGGAGCTTATTATCAGGAAGGGCAAAAACATTGTTATATGGCTGCTCTGTAATTGGAGAGCCCATATAGCTCTTTTCTTCCATTTTTCTAGCCGCTCGTCTTTCATGGCGTTGTCTTTCTTTTTCCGTTAGTTCGCGCTCCGGTTTTCCCCACTTTTTTGTTTTGCGACGATTGTCCTTTGCCTTTTGAATAGGTTCCGCAATGTGGTTAAGGTAGGTTTTGGCATGATCCACCGCTGCGCTATCACCCCAAATGTCAATCTGGTACTTTTGCGAATTGTACTCGCAATATGCTCCGGTTTCGTTTCTTATGGACGCTAAACGCGCTTTGTTTCGCCCTAGAATTTCGGTGATCGCGCAATTGGAAGGTAATACCCAATGATCATCAGGCATTCGGTCTGGTGTGTCGCTGGAAATATATTCGTTATTGCTTGTTACTCTCTTCGTTGAATCGTCGACCATAGAGTCGTCTCTCCAGCTTTCCTCCACGCCATGGTATTCATCGTCATATGGTACCTCTGGTTCAATGGACATAAAGAGAAAGGTATGGTATTAGGTAAAATAAAAAGGTCGCAGAGTTACTGTTTTCCCTTCAAATGTCGGGAATCGGACTGATGACCCAATGATTTGCTGCCGTTTTGCGAACAAAGAATGTCGCCCCAAATCCTTGCATAATATATAAGTACAATCTAAACACACAAAAATAACCCTTATCCTAAGTTCAAACTCTGATGAAATAATTACAATGCATAATATAATATCTCTATTAGCCGTCGAAGCCAAATATTCTATATTACTCTTCTATCTAACTAAATTGCCTGCTGTAGATTCCCTTGAGCTGTTCCAGAAACACAAACATGAGCGTTGTGTGTGGTCTGAAAAAAGAAAGAATGCCTACTTCAGAAACTACCATATAAAGCATCCTGTGTCTCTTACCCGATGCGCAGAAAATGTGCGAGGAAACCTTTGTATAATCCTCTAATACCTTCCGTCCCAATCATTTTGAAGAAGCAATCGACAGGATTCTTGTACAATAGTCCTTTGCCGGTGACGGGATCAATTCCTTGGTTATACATACGGGTGGATATCACATCGAAAGGGTTCATTGCCAGACAAACCAATACACCTGTGAACATAGACGTGCCGAAGTGGGTTCCAATGGTATCAGGACATCCGAAACGTTGGATTAAAATATCCTTGCCGATCGTGTATGTTGGCATCTGCACAGCCGAGCCGACACCCGCGCGAGCCATGGCAGCATCGGCACCTCGATACAGACCTCTGAAACCTTCCCTCTTCCAAATGGTTACGAGTGCATCCCATGATGAACCCATGGCATGCTGATGTCCAATCTGTTTAAATACTGGAGAATAGGATTGTCGTCGAGTCTTGATGAGATAGAGAGGAGAGCCGAGAACGGCGCCGACAACACCAGCAAAAGCGCCCGAGAAGACGCTTGCTGCAAACAAAGAGTGTTCTGACTGGAGATGAAAGCCGTTGACCACACTGGATCGCACAGGTTCGTATAAACCAAGTCGACTTCCATTTAAACAGACCTGATAAACATAGGCCACACATAGACCACGCTGGATCCCCCGAATACCCTCATGTTCAAAGACAACTTTCAAGGCCTGAAAACTATTATGGTATGGTCTCGCTGCTTCTGACAATGTTCCTGCCCGCACAAGCTCGCCCTGAAGTTGTAATCGAGTTTTCACTACCTAACCATGGTTCAGAATGTATAGGTTACAAAGAAGTTGTAGCCTTAGGGATCCCTTGCTTTACCTCCCAAGGATTCGTGAACGTTACAGCACCACATGCCGCCATTCCTCCAAGGACAAAGCCTACTGCAGTGTCTCTAGTTTTGTTGGGTGATGCTGACATGAGAGGGAAGGAACCAGTTGTGTATAGAAAGAAGGAAGAGGAGCAAGAAAGGAACACTTTTATTTTTTTTTTACTTCTTTTGCTCGCTTTCGGATCTTGAAACGGATCGTTCGAAGCCCTAAAGATAAGATATATGAATGTTGAATTTTTATTTTTTTACCTAAGCCCAATGACGAAAAGGAGCAACTGGGCTGATTTCTTATATTTCCAGATATCTTTAGTCAAAAGCATTTACTATGGTTTTTTGTTATTTAGATAGACATAAAATTGATTTCTTAGGCAGCTGTATAATGAGTGCCTGGTTTCCCACGAGAAGGGCGAAATCCATCACTTAACAATCATTGGATCCCTGAAGCATAGAGCACAGTGAGTCACCAATAAGAAAGCCTCAAGCTCGATCTTTGGCTGGCTAATTTATGAACCCCGCAATTGCTGGCTGAGACGAACTTAACAGAGAGCAAAACATATAAAAAAAAATTTCCAAACATTGCTGCCGGCAAAATGATTTTTCAACCTTCAGATTTCATATTGCGTAGCGTTGTTTGAAACAAAAAGGAATGTGCTGTAAACGGCTGGGACATAAGGAGATCCGTTGTTTGTCCAGAACGAATGAAGAGATAAAGCGAAACAATGAAAACATAAAGTTCCAAAAGTATACAGTGTGCAAAGTGGAAAGGCAAATAAAGACGTTTCATGTTTACAATGCGGTTGATGTGTCAATTCAACGACCATAAATCGTGTAGTTTTCCGAACATTGCGGTAGATTAGGTGTCGATGTTGCTTTTCGCGAAAAGGTGAATTTATGCCGTGCTTTGCTTCTTGTGGAATCCTCGTAAACACCATCATGATAGTGTGTGTTATAGTAGTTCGAGTCTATTAGTCAGTTTGACGAGTCTAGTTTCCTCTGAAAAAAAAAACCTAGGCTTTTCGACTTCTCTTATTTATCTCACCTTTAGCATCATATTCAGGGATGAACGAGCGTCGTTTGGTATATTTTTCTAGCTTCCATATTTCAAACTGTGCTTTTAGTTTCTCAAGAAAATGTGTCATTCTTTTTGTATATAGTTTTTGCAAGAGAGAAAAGAAAAGAAAAAAAGTTGTATGTCAGGCGCTGTTTCCGCATCAGCCGTTCTTGGAACCTCGACGTTTCCCAAAAATGGCAAGTCTAGCTTGTTACCTCAGAAAGCCGCCCATGCCGCTATCCTATCCAGCTTTTTTTTTTTTATTTATGCAACCTGTAACTGTAAATATCCACTGTATCTCATCAGTAAAAAGTAGAACAAAATGAACTATAATATCACCCCAATATCTAACGGAGGTCTTCAAAAGAAAGACAACTGCGCAACGTGGTCGGTAACATGGTTTAAGCTCCGAGGAAGAATCCGGGAAAGTGGAATGCAAATAAGTTTTCCCATCACCACATCCCGAGCCCTTATCTACATTGCTTTTGCTTATTATTTATGATACGAACATAATAGAAAAGAAAAATCACGTAAAAAGAAAGTTTGTATACGCCCAAAAGAACAACATCCAATTACTCGGTACATGGAAAGTTCTTGTCAGGAAAAGAGCGTATGAGTTTGGACATATATATCTGCAAGCCAATGTATGACCATAATCCATTCCGCTCGAAAATGAAAAAGGATATTTTTGCTAACCAGTCTTGATTATGACAGTTGCATCTAACGATAACCTAAACGGCGTTATTATCTTACCATGTCGCTTAGCAATGAACGCCTTGGTTGCTATCATGAGAGGACAGGAAAGGTTATCCACATCATTCACCGACGTTGTTATGGAACGTTGCCGTGTTTTTAAGGTATGCTCATTTATTTGCCACGCCAAACAGTCTGTGTGACCTGCCTTGCACAATTTAGCCGTCAACATGCCCTTTGCGTTCCCAGACGTCCAGTAGCAGCTACTCACGTAAAGGTCGGCCCGGTTAAGGATGCTCCTAACGCATGTGGCTGCGTTGATCCATACTCAACACTGACTCACAAAAACCCTTCCAATTCGATGTTTGCCAAAAATAACTCTTAGTTTGTGCACCATTTTTGTCACCACACTATCACTGTAGTACATCTGATTTCAACATTATTATTCCTCTTCTCTTTCTTGTAGAAACTACTTCCTATCGAATCTTCTTCTACCGTTATTTTTTCGTCTCATATTCCTTATCACAGTACTCTTCCACTTCATATTGCTCAATCCAGATTATATCAGACGCTCTGTATATTGCTTCCAGTACTACGTGAATCTCGGTGAGTTTATACGCGCTACAAAACTATGTTTATAGAAATATGGCTTATAACATTTTTTTCGTTTTTTCTCGTGTTTTGTTATAGGACAAGAAATCGGTATATAAGACATGTCCATTTGATGAAGCTATTCTACGTCTCTTGTAACTATTTCGTTTTTGTGGGCAATGTCTCTGGCTGCCTTTACCACGCTTCGCGCCACGGGAATTTTCGGTACCTCATTTTTTGTTGGATTGGCGTATTGGTGCAGGCACGGGCCCATCCTCCTGATTGGTTGAAGAAAGTCTGTAGTATGTCCACATGGATGCAGTCACTGAACGTTTGACATTGGAATCCAAGGCGAAGGGATGGGTAGGCGCTCTTACCGCAGAAGAATTTTCTTGTTTCGATGCAAGTTCATGCAAAGTTAGGACAAATAAGTTCCGCTTGGCAGTATCCTGTGTGCCTTAAGACGCATGTTTTTGGCTGTGATATTCCGGTTCAAACATGTCGAACGGGACTTTGATGGTGGGGTGCATTAACGTCTCTCCACAAGATGAGAGCGGATCCGATTGTTGTATTTGTGCGGTTTCGTTGGTTAATAGCGTATTAATTGACGTAGATCTTTAGGAGCTCTGATTTACCGTGGATAATAAAGTTGTCTATCTCAGATTCACTCTAATAGCAATTATATACATTAATCGCCCGTTGTCCTGAGCTATCCATCGTTACACCTTTTGTATGCATTCATATGATAGACAGATACTATGCCAATGTCCACCTTCTCTATACTATTCCATATGGGGGGACCATAAAAGCGTATGAGAGAGGTAGCCGTTATGTTTACAAGGTTCAAGTCCCAGAACTGAGATATCTGGTTCAAAGCGTTCCATAAGAGCGCGGTAGAAAAAGGCACCCAATTGCTTCTGCTTTCCATTCCTCTTGGATGGATACGGGAATATACGAGAAAGATGACTGTATATAGCTTTGCTATTGAGAGCAAAGTGCTAGTTAGAAAAGACCGGTAAGGAGCAATCTTTGGAAAAATTGGAATGACATCACAGCACGCGTGTTTTGATGGACAACAATTCACCGGACAGCGTGCAATAGCTTGCTGTAGAGAGCTTACAGTAGCTGTTTACTGTTTTAACATTTTCTTCCTACCAGCAAATGTCCTCCTTTATTTTGGTGTTTAGGTCCATAAGTGTTAGCGGTCATGGTCCGATTTGTCGCATTTTTTGAAAAGAATATCTCTAAAAGTGATGCTAAAGGACAAAGGAAACGTTTGTATCAATTTGCCTAAAGATTTGGGTAAATACAAATCTACAGTTCGATAGAACTTCACATACATATTTCATTTCAGCTATCCGTAACATGTAACATGTATCTCTAGCCGTTTCTGATCCGACAATCAACAAAAAGGTTTGTTTGTCCACTGCGTAAAAAAAAATTAAGATATCTGGAAAAGGAAACTATGAAAAGTATTCGTGCGTTGGATTATCAAAAAAGCTCGACTCACTTTTGTAGACCATATCCATCGTTGCGAATGCAAGAATTTGCAAGCATTCATTGACAACTGGCTTGTTAGAAGAAATGAAGTCTGGAAGAAAAGGATTTTCGAATATCAACGTAACGCTGGCATGATGGCGAGCAGTTCTACTAGCTTTGACATGGATAGTCAAGCAACTGACAGAGTCACACCGGCAGAATCAATCAAACAATGCAAATTATGAAGACGTGAACTTTGAGCAACCAGTATTATCTGGTGAGTTACAGATGGCATGCAAAACACAGCTGGATCTGAGGAAGACCGGAAGCTATAGTTGACCGTTATAATTATCCAATTTCAACACAGTTCTATGACAGGAAACTGGCCTTACTATACCCAGTGTTCCGGAGCAAACTGTGATTATTCCGGTATGGGAAATATTGAAAGAATTTGGCTACCCCTTTTAGCAAAGTCAGAAACTAAAAAATATTCTTGAGCAAGGAGACGTACGTTTTTAAGCTGGACGGCCATTAATCCTTCTTAGAGAGATCTTCGCATATGAAGAGTAAAATCCTCCGTCCGTTGTTAAAGCACCAGTAGGAGACAAAATATACTTTAGGGGCTTTCTTCACGATGATCATATAGATGCAGCCGTACAGACTATATTTCCAGAGGCAATAATTGCTTCCCTTAAGCATTGAAGACCCACCATGACAAAGCACTTCCTCAGCTTACTAAATTACGATAGAATTATGACGCAGGGATATAGGTTCTATTGGATAATACAATTCTGCATTAAATGAAGCATGGCTATAGCGCGCAATTACTATATCGAGATTGTTGCGATTGCAGATCAATTAGTTATCCGATCGGCACATGCACACAGATATGTGCAGTTGTAGGTTAAAGAACCTCCTTCTCTTCTCTCCCTTTTTTATGTTTGATTTCCTTTTACAGCTCCTACACTCGTGGCTTTCTTACTTGTTTGCGCTTCACATTAACTAAGAAACCTATGACTTCGTCTATTTGTCTTCCTACAGTTACAGTAATATATACTATTGTATCACTTATACATATCGTACTGCTTCATTTTCACAAGTCGTTTTATGCTGTACTTAGAATGGTTATCCTTACTCCAATCCTCAACTTGTTGAATTCAGAGATGTTCAGGGTGGTCGGAGAGGAATTGTTAAATCAGGTTTTTTTTATGCCGGAGGTCAGTGGCGTCATGCAAATCGCTAGATAAGGGATGTAGATAAAGTGCGATTGACAGTTCATTCATAATTAGACCGTCTATGCATTAGCGATGCTAGTAGTTTTTTCTTTGCAAAGCAAAAAAAAATGCATTATCCCCTAAAGAAGAAGGCGTGCTTTTAGCTTCGGCTTTTGATTTATGTAACTATCACATGGCTAATGATGATTTATTGTATCAGCTGTGCTCATTCTAAGCATTTCTTTTTTAAAGTAAGGCAACGTAATTTTATATACATGATGTCAAAGGATCTAGATTGATATATCGGGAGAAAAAAAAATAGGGAGGAACAGATGGAAATCAGACCGGATCGTTTGTGGATAACATTGACATTGAGCAACCTAGTAAATGCCCTCCAGGAGAAACAAGCTACGCAACCTGTATGTAATCAAGGGTATTGCGTTACAGACATTTGGGATCTTATCCTACTCCCTCTTTTTTCTGTTTATTTTCTTGTTGTCAACGTGATTCAATATTGCAAGGAAGATTTCAGACGACTAGTCGAGATAAGCATGCACAACTGAATAAGGGCTGAATGCATAATAGCATCATCCCCTGGGAACTTCTGTTTTCCTCATTTTGGAAAAAGATGCTGCTCATGTAGATTTGACAATTTTCGGCTGCAACTGCATTCATACTTCTATTTATCCGTGACTGGTTGATTTTCGATGGTTATGTTCATTACAACAGAGATAAAAGCAAGATATTCGTAATTATATAACAGTAACAATAATAAATAGCAATTCAAAGTCTTGTCTTGCTACAGTTATCTTTCTGTAGCGAATTCGCTAATGTTTGGCTTTTTTTCGAGAAGCAGAGTAATGGGAGCAATTATTTGTCTTCATCGATCATTTTCGCTTTACGTAGGCTTCCCAGCACTTTAGCACATTCCTGCTTTATATGACTGGCTCGATCTTCATCAAGTAGTTGATCCAGATTGAACTGTCTAGCATAGAATACACATAACTCTATGCGATAGTTTTTATACGCTCGATCCTGCATAGCTTGCTAAATGTAAATAAGAAAGGTTAATCGTATTAATGGAGCTGCGTTAGAAGCGAACCTCTTCTGAAGTCAAGGCATACTCTGGCTCGATCTCACGAATAATATAATCTTCAGGTAGTACCCATAAATCCGCCCCAGCTAAGAATATAGAGTAGACGCACGCTGAAAGTTGATCTTCGAACCTCTCTTCGCACCTTGATTTATATTCAGTTCTGTTAGTTGTAGCTTGCAAAAATCCTTTCTTACCATGGGTGGCGATTGCGAGTGGCAATATAAGTAGGTCCGTAATGATAATCATATTCAGTCACCAAGTAAGGCTCTGTTGCCATACGCCATTCCAAATAAGAGGTAGGACCTTCATTCAATCGCCAATGGTGATCTTGCAAACCCATTTTACCCTGATCAACCAAGCTTATTAACGCAATCTTATCTTCCGGCCATGGCCCGCCCAAGTTGTTGTTGTTGTTTCCACGGTTGACAAACGAAGGAACCACCAAAACATCACCGTTTCTCAAGAGATTCTCATGTTCTTGTACAGCCTGCGATAAATCGGTCAAGTGACGCGTCTTCACAGGAAGATGGGCAACAAATTCAGTCCGGCTGAATAAGCGAGCCAAATTGCGTGCTTCTTGACGCCCTCCCAAACTCCAAGCTGGTGTAACATGCGGTCGAATAACGAGATGTATGTCTACGTATTTACTCAGATATTCATCTCCATCGTAGGCCTGTCGAAGACGTCCAAGTTGTTCGATGGTCGCGTTTACGCTATTGGAAGGTATCTGTAATGTTGCTGAGATGGGACCTCGCCATAGAGAAGCCAACTTAGCAAGGTGAGGCCAATCTTCTGGTGTGAGCACAGTGGCCAAAGAAAGAGCTTCAGCGTCTGTAATTTCCGAGCAAGAGAACCAGTATGGGCGAATATGATCAAAATTTGGACCTGCTTTGTTGAAGATTTTTGATAGCCACAGGCTATGGGGAATGCCATTCAATGAAGCGTTTGCAGCTGAACGTAGTGGAAACAGAGTGTCTGCCGCAGAACTCGGATAGTTTTGTTGATACAACGAGAAGAGATGAACCGTTGCTACGCCAACGCTGAAGACCACATAACAATAGGCGATCAAACGTAGCACTGACCACCGAATATGCCAAGGTCGCTTTGCTAACTGTTTCTTATCTTTAGGTGGGATGGTGCTTACGGGCGGGCATGCACTTGTTAGTGATGGTTTGCGTTGATGGAACCCGCTCGTTGTGTGGCCCAAAGCCATGGAAAGAAAAGATAGGAAAGAAAGAATGGAAAGAGAGCGGTAATCAAAAGCAAAATAACGCTAAATGCACCTGAGTCTTCTTCACGCAAAGGTAGCATTTCTCGGTTTCTTTAGTACGACGTTTCACATAACCATATCGGTCTGTTGCTAAAAGGATCTGCAACATGTTTGGTCGAGAAATAAAAGAACGACTGTGTAACGTAATAACTGGGTTTTATTTCGTGGCAACAGATTGCATTTCACTAATGATGTGAGCCTTGGCTTGTCAGGTGCATCTTTCTTAAGGTACAATATATGCATTAGAAGAAAAATAAGATTTTTTTTAAAGAATAAAAAGACTTGGAACATATGTGTAATTGTCGACAATTTCTTAATTTCCTGAAAACATGAGGATAAACATTGGCAATGGTAAAAAAGAAAAAATAGAGAACAAATGGAAAAGATTTAAAAAAAGAAGTTAAACACTGTTTTTCTTGTTTAAGCATAAGTTTTTTGATTTTATAGTGCACAGAACGAAATCAATGAGAAACGGAAGCATGAAAATGGAAAAGAAAAAAAAAGAGAGGGGGAAAAGAAAACGGAAAGAGGCATGTGATTAAAGGCGTAATTGTTGTTGGATGGCTTTTAACTGGCGTCTGTCTTCAGGCCATGGTAAATGGTCCCAGCTGGTGGTCTGTGGAGGTATCCAATCTGTCAGATCTTCATTTGAGAAAGATGCAGTAGCAGGCGAAGATGAAAGAGAAGGCGGTACTGTGGGTGAAGAGGGAACGGAATCATTGTTGGCAAGGTCATACTGATCAGGATAAGCATATTGTTGATTCCAAGGTCGTATGGTGTTTATCGTCGCAATGTGACCACCACCGATGTCAAGCGGGCTGAGCTTCGGGTAGAGGCCTTTTGGGATAACAATATCGTTCAATGTAGGGTCTGCTGAAGGTCGTCGAAGGGTATTAGTCAAGGCATCAACCTTTGTGTAATATGAAATCAAGTGAATTTTTTGGTTTGTAGCAGTACAGATGGAGAAACTCTGCTTGATCAGACCGTTTGGCTTATAAGTACAATGAAGCGGAAAGCGACGTGGTCTCTTGGCTTCCAATTCGCGATAGGTCAAAAAGCTACCCAGGACTCTACTTGGTGACCATGTACGTCCGTCTGTCCATCGTCGCATACCAGCTTCTCGTTCGTCAAATACAAAGACGGAGCCGGACTGAATCCGTTGTCGTTCCTTTGACGATAGCCGACGATCGATACGCCAGAGACGACCTCGTCTACAACCTTCCAATATTAACAGGGCGTCTTGAGGTGTCTTGATATAACCGAAATAGGTCTCCATTGTTTGAGTAGAGAATGCAGAAACAAAAGACAAGAAAAGGAAAAGAAAAAAGTTCAGATCTATATTTATGCGTCAAAGCTAAACCTTTTTAGTGCTGTTTATATCAGGGCATGCTTGATCTCTTTGCACCATGCGCATATGTGAGTCCAGACCGGTGCTCACTCACTCCTTTTCTAGGATAACAATGATATCATGGAACGTGGGAGGCTACATTTGCTATAGAAGTCTTAGATTATCCGAACATCAGCAATAAGCGTTTGCCGGCGCAAAAAAAGGTAAGATCTCTGGCATCTTTTTACGTCAACTCAATTGAGATGTGCGTGACCAAAGCTATTGTTAACCCACAGAAAAGTTTCTTTTTAATCTGAATGACGTTTATCACTATCAAGTGAGACATATGGCACGATCCCCTTCAGATAAGCAATTCTTGGATGATCGTCTTTGTGGAGTAGGAATTCATGGCTACAGGCAACAAAGAAATAATGAAGGCTAATGCACATCTAAATAAATCGCAGCTGAGTCGTCAATGTTAGAGTTATTATGTATTAAAGTTACCAATACATGCCACCTACAAACGAAACAATGCATATTACTTCAATGTGTCTATGAATGTATTGTTCACAATTTTCTTACCATGCGTGAAGCTGTGGGTTGGGTAAATAGTCATAAACGAAGCACATGTTAGAGTCAAATAGCCATACGCCAATAGCGAGCCCCAAGAACATTGCACCTTGATGGAACAGTTGGATGACTTGTTTGGACCCCACAGCTTTATAGAGCTTCCACACAAGCCAGAAGCAGCTCCACATGACAATTCCAAACCTTAACATTTTTGATTAGAACATTTTCGGACCATCTAAACTGGTAACATACGACGTTTGGAATAGGAAAAATTGCGTTTGACCTTTGTATTGACTCGTCACGTATGTTGCCAGGCTACAGTATATTCCAATTCCTATCGCATACAGCGATCGCTCATATCCATGTTCTTGAAGCAGCTTCCATAATAGATAACAGGCCGTCCACACCATAGGCACCTTAAATTTATTTTTACAAGTTTGTTAGTTAAGAAAACAGAGTAGTGCTATCCACATGCCTCATCCCACATTTGGTGTTCGTATTGTAATGTCGCATGAAACAAGACACTTGCAATAAGCATGTATATCAGGCGATCGGATTTGATCAGGCTACCTTCTCTATCTACCTCTTCCCTCTTCTTTTTCCCTCCATTTTCATTTTCCTCATTCTGCTATGGACTGTACTTACCTTCCAAAACCCACAACAATAATGAGCAAATAGCCAATAGATATACGCCAACCAACAGAAGAATGATGCAATGCTACTCCCAATATTCCCAAGGCCACCATGGCAAGACTCTATGTTCATTGGTGTTCTTATTGGTTTATTATGTCCTTATCGCCCTAGGCCTCCCCTAGGCCTCCTTTTCTGGCTGTAAGGAAGCGAAAACTTACTGACACGGTATTCCAGAACTCTGCAACATAGTACGAATGGCGATAATTTTCCTCACACCTACAAGCTCATCATTCGCACCAAATCATTCCTAGAAGAAACGCACGCCCATGCTTACCAGTCCACAGAACTGGTAATGGGACCCCAATAACCGGCTGAACGATCCATGAGAAAAAAAAACAATAAGAGGCACAAAACAATGGCTGTTATTATTTAGGGAAGGGTGTTTGTACAACGTCACAGGAACACGTATGGGTACGTGATACTACTACAACCCAATGTCCTCCATCCAACCAACAACATGATCCAGGGCGTCATCATCTTGAGCATGTTCATGATCTATGTAACCATCAAGAAATGGAAGCGATGCTTTCTGAGACACCATAAAAATAGGAAAATGTGGTTCAAATTGATGCGACGGCATAGTCGCTGGTGCTATAGGAGCACCTTGTTGTTCCACTAGTACTAGAGCAGAAACAGGCTGGTTTGAGACGTATTTCTGACAAATGCGCCAACTAATATCTCCATAACCAATAAGAAGAGGAGGGAAGAAGGAGAGATCCTTTGTAGCTTGCCTAAGGTCTTTTTTTTCATTTGGTCATCTTCGGTTAGACGAAGTTTTTGTGTTTCTTTTTTCATTGTAGTACCTTTATAATGTGCATCAAGGGTATTATTATCCAAGTGAAGAGATGTAGAAGAATAGCCTAATTGACTAAGGCGCTTCTGCCATACGGTAGACCAGCTTTAAAAGAAAGCAAATATAGGTAGGATTATCTTATGGTATTGCTAGTCGAATTTACTCTTTTGGTGCGTGAGTCTCTACCAAGACAATAGGGGTCGGCCGTTTTCTCTTTGCTGCTGATGAAGCTGCAGCGTTGTTAATCGTGACGATCGACCGTCTTAAGGAGCGAAACATTGATGTGAAAGAAAGGAGAAAAATAGAACAGAAAATGGCGAAACGCCATAGTTTTTCTTTTTTTTTTTTTTTTTTAATCGAGCCAGAAATCTCCGACAATGTAAAAATCTTTAGTATATTTTATTACATTTCTTTTTTTTTTAAAACAAAGATGTGTGTTTAGAGGAACAAGACGTTAGGGAAGAATTGAAGAAAAGAAAACGGCGGACATGAGGATTTCTTTTTTTGGAAGGGAAGTGATGCTAATGCGAATACAAACTATTGAATGAGGAAAAAAGAAAAAGGGACGAAAGTTGAAGTAACTTAGAACTTGGGACCGGCAGCCAAAGTTTCGGGAGCAGCCTGGTCCTCGTAGGTCTTGAAGTTCTCCTGGAACATAGTGGCGACGCTCTTCAAAGACTTGTTGAATTCTTCAGGAGTACCTTGCCAGAACTTGCGGGGGTTCAACAAGTCATCTGGAACATTGGAGACCTTCTTGGGCACCTGCAGGTTGAAGGTGTCATAGTTTTCAAATTCAGCCTTAGCCAATTCACCGCTGTGGATGGCATCCAAGATGGCACGGGTGTACTTGAGAGGGCAGCGCTTACCACCGTTAGCAGCACCAGCACCAACCCAGCCAGTGTTGATCAACCAAGCATCAGCCTTGTGTTGAGACATCTTCTCGGCAAGCATGGAAGCATAACGCTGAGGATGGAGGACCAAGAAGGGAGCACCGAAACAAGCGGAGAAAGTAGCTTGGGGTTCGACGACACCATCTTCGGTACCAGGTACCTTGGTTGTGTAGCCAGAGATGAAATGATACATGGCCTGTGCAGGTGTCAATTTGGACACAGGGGGAATCACACCAAAGGCATCGCAAGTCAGCAGGATGATGTTCTTGGGATGACCACCCATGCAAGGAATCTTAGCATTGGGGATGTGATCTAAACAAAACCCGGTTTAGAAAAACCCCATTTCCCTTGAAAATGCGCAGAGCAAAAAGAAAAGAAACTTACAGATAGGGTAAGCACAACGAGTGTTCTCCGTCAAGAAGTCATCGGAGTAATCGACAACGCGGGTTTCCTCATCCAACACAACGTTCTCAAGAATAGAACCGAAGCGGATGGCGTTGAAAATATCGGGTTCTTTCTCAGCCGAAAGATCAATGCACTTGGCATAGCAACCACCTTCAATGTTGAACACACCATCATCGGACCAGCAGTGCTCGTCATCACCGATCAAGTTACGCTTGGGATCGGCACTGAGGGTAGTCTTACCAGTACCGGAGAGACCGAAGAAGAGAGAGACATCACCGTCAGGACCTTCGTTAGCGGAAGAGTGAAGGGAAAGGACACCAGCCTTGGGCATCAAGTAATGCATAACGGTAAAGATCTAAGATTTACCAAAAAAAAAATTCTTGAGCAAACCAATTTCTCTTTCCTTTTCCAAATTTCCTCCTTCCTCTCTTCCTTTTTCCTTCTTTTGCTTGAGCTTTTAAAAATACTTACACCCTTCTTCATTTCACCAGCGTATTCGGTACCAAGAATGACCATTTCAGCACGCTTGAAGTTCACAGAAACGGAGGTAGTGGAGGTCATACCAGTGGTGTAGCGATTAGCAGGGAATTCACCAGCGTTGAAAATGGTGAAGTCAGGTGTACCGAAGTTTTCTAATTCTTCTTCCGTGGGACGGATCAGCATGTTGCGCATGAACAACAAGTGGTAAGCGCGACTGGCGACAATTCGCACCTTGATGCGGTATTTGGGATCCCATCCAGCGAAACCATCAAAGACGTAGAGGCGAGGGCGAGTGTTGAGGTAGTCAATGGCACGTTCGCGGTTGATCAAGAAGACCTTTTCACTGATAGGGCTGTTGACGGGACCCCACCAGATATCCTTGTTGGAGGTTTCCTCTTCGACAATGCGCTTGTCCTTGGGTGAGCGACCAGTCTTCTTTCCGGAGTAGGCACAAAGGGCACCAGCAGAGGAGATGACGGTACCTTGTTCGTAGGTCAGAGCTTCTTCATAAAGAACAGCCACCGAGGGATTGCGCTTGATGGTGACCTTGTCGTAGTCAATGCCAGCAACTTCATGCAATTCTTCTTCGACTTTGCTGCGAACAGAGCTGGAGCTGCCGGGACGGCCGAAAGGGGATGCAGGTCTGGGAGACATGGTGGAAACAAGTATGTTGGTGAGTATGAGAACAAATGAAGATGTTTGATGGACGGTTCCTCTTATATATATCCAGTTTCTAGAACTTTGCACATGCAAAGGCTAACCTCGGAAGCGGGAGCTGACGGGGTTCATCGATTTTCGTAGGCGGCTCTATTTCGGGGCCCCACACATGGTTTCTTCGTCATACTCCGCGGGAGAGACTTGGTCGGAGCATGACGGACACTGGTCTTCCGACATTTCCCTAAATCGCCCCAAATATGGCAGGGCCTGGCCTTACTGCCCGTGCCCTGTGAAATAAGGGGAATCCTAACGATTTTTCCTTTCGAACGGGACCCAAAAAGAAGAGGATCAAGGTATCAAAAGAATGGACCTGAAGATGATTAGAATCTGTCTCTTTTCCAAAGTAGCAAAGGATCGTGGGAAAGTTAGCGTGACTTTCTTTGATGAAGAAAAACAATGGGCGATCATTCTGGGAAAAAAAAGGACCCAAGAGGTTTAGTGACTAGGCAAACCACAATCGGGAAGAACGGGCACGACAAATTGTGTGTCTTCGTCTTTGTCTGATGCCTCTTTGTCTGGTCCGAGGCCCATCGTTTTCCGGCACCATGACAAGGAAGGCTTCTTCACGTGTGATGATCGCGGGTTAGGCACAGATTATCGACGGGCCCGTGATATTATTCACCGGAGAAGAAATGATGTGATTGGTCCCGCGCTTAGACCAAAAATGGTGTAGCGCTAATTATAGCTTTTGTGGGGCTCAAAAGCGCGAATACAGGACAAATGGGATGTTTCATCTATGTCCCCGCTTTCCTCGGAAGAGGAACAGAATTCAATAGCCCAACATTATAGTCAGAGAAGGAAGCAATATGGAAAGTATACTATCATAAGCCTGCAAAGTCAGCGACTCTTCTATAATAGGATGTGGTCTGTGTGGCGTTTTAATCGATTTCTTTCACAACCCTTCCCCCGTTAAACAAATTGGGGATTCCCAGTCACATCGATCAGAACCGTAACAGGTAATAAAACAAAACCTCAACCCGGAAAAAAAAAAACATCAACTGTCCCTACCACGGTGAGCTTTGGATACAAGGTAGAGCGCCTAACGATTTTCAAACGTGCTATAGAAGCACGTTCAGATGCAATTGTAGAAAAAGGAGATGAAAAAAAAAGAGCGGCCTATAGCGTTGCCAAGAAGGCATTTGCAGTAGTGCATAATTCAAGCAGATTCGTCTCTGCGCTATTGCCCTTCCATGCCATTCGAAGTTTAAAGAGCGATTCACGGTAGGCTCAAGTCATAAAATTAGCTACGTCATGTATTACACTTTTTTTTTCCTTAACGACTTCCATCTAATTACAATGGCTCATTATCAGATCTGGAGCCTAATCAGTGAACAATAGACTGAATGTGACATATTGTAAGTTGATGACACACAATCACGTTATTTAATGATAAACAAAGGGCTGCAATGGACACGCGTGGGAGAATTGGCAACGTCATGCCGTGTTACAGTCCAGATCAGAAAATCGATCCATAAGAAAAGAAAAAGGGAAGACATCGATAAATGTATATTCCTTCACATCTTGCATCATATATTACATAACAAGTTGATAAACAATCGATAACCATTACATGGCAAGGGATACAATATATGTCATCTTTTAGATCGAATTCGCTAAATTATCTATCTTCTTGGTAATAACTGAAATCGCATGGACCAAGTGGGATTATACTTGCCCTAGGCTTTTGAAATAGTTTTAAAATTATAGCAGGGTTCTCTTATTCTATTTTGCCTGCTTAGTCATGACGCGTTTGCAAAGCGAGACCATTTCTACCAAAATAACAATGAGCTGATTTGTTATTGGACGTCTTTGAGTGTGTCATGGATTAACATCGCGCTGAGATGAGAACTAAGTGTCGGGGTTTCATCATTTTCATGTGATGCGGCATGATTTGAAAATCAGCAATATTTTGTACTGTTGCACCCGACGGAAGAAAAGGTTCGTTGGGTCTGTGGGGTCGCAATGCCATCGAAAGCGGGGTATATTTGGTAAACCAAGTGAATGAAGCAAATAATTCAAAACGTGATATCAGTAATATAAAATATAGTATAATTGCAAATATAATGCTTTTGAGTCAAAGTTTATAATGTGAAACCATTGTTTTATTTTTTGCAATTACTGTTACCACTGGCAAAAAAGCGGGAAATGCGTTTCTTTCTTTCTCTTCATGCGCGCTTTTAGATCTGTATGGCAGTTGTGCCGTTCAACAAATAATTCATTAAGCTATTCATTACCGTTGTTACGTTGGATGTCTACGCGATCGCCGCCCTCTTCCATCTCCGGGCTGGCATTTAAAGATGATTTACGGCAGCGTCGTTTTGGCCCAGTTCCAAAAATTCCTTCACCTTCTGCTGAAGAAGCTGTATCCAATATATTATACAACACGCCTACGCCATCCAACGAAGAAGAAAAACGCCATGTATTAAATTGTCTGGTACAGAATGAACCAGGTGTATTAAGTCGTGTGTCAGGCGTCCTGGCTGCTCGAAATTTCAACATTGAGTCTTTAGTTGTAGCCAACACAGAAGTGCCAGATCTAAGTCGAATGACTGTCGTATTTAACGGGAAAGATGTACAAATTGAACAAGCAAGACGCCAACTGGAGGATTTGGTAATGGGACTTTGCTTTTCCTGCTTAGTTGCTATTCTAACCGGATGAAACAAAGGTTCCTGTGTGGGCTGTGCTGGATTATACAACAACCAAGATTGTCGAACGTGAGCTATTGCTCATTAAGTTATCGATCTTAGGCCCTGAATTTCTGCACGAGCAACTACCAACGACTAAACTTAAAGAAGAAACGCAATTTGAAGATGAAAGGCTAAAAAATAAAACGGAAGCACCATCAAGAACACTATTGGAAACATTCGAGTATTTACGAGCGGTGACTGATTTGGCACGATTGTTCCGCGGAAAGATCGTGGATGTATCGTCTGATTCGGTGGTAGTAGAACTTTGTGCGAAACCAAGTCGGATATCGTCCTTCATGAAGCTGTGCAAGCCTTTTGGCATTTTGGAGGCATCGAGAACAGGTAGATATGAAGGGAAACCCTTTCTTTCCTTTTCAGCGTTAATTCATGCAATAATACAATAGGCGTCATGGCCATGCCGCGATCACCCGTAAACGAACCTTATGAGCCTCAGACAGAGCATTCATATGAAAAAGACGACTCTGCAGTGGATGCAACGACACTTCCCCCAGGATAATTTCGTCTGGATAATGGGGCGTTCTATTAAACTGGTCTAACATTTCAGTATTGGGATCATCCTCGCAGTAAAATGATGGTATACCCACGTATGAAAAAGACAAGATGTTGGATAAAAATTGCACTCCAGCTTCTATCTTTCCATTAGAAACAGCAAGAGGCTGGTTATAATCCTCTTTAAAACTCTTTCAAGTTGATATACTCCGTATGTGAGAAAGCGAAAATTTGAGGCGATCCATCTCAACGAATAAGAATTCCTTTTCTAGTGAGCAACAATAACTTTGCAGGTGATACAAAAGACGTCTCACGTTCAAACATCCCTTGTCCTGGAAAAAGCATAATAAAAATGCGTTGGTAATCGGTGACTTAGTAGGCATATGCTAAAAAAAAACGATCTGTGCATACGCGCATAACAGCAGGTCCGACATCAAAGATCTCGCATGTATTATGGCTATAACAAGGAGGAAAGCAGCGCAGAAGAAACGCCGAAACGCGCCCTGAAAATTGACGGCGAAAAATTCGAGAGTAACGGGTTCAAAATCGACAATGGTTGTAGAGCAGTCAAGCAAATTCTTCAGAAATTGTTGGATGGAAGCAAACATGCCGTTCAATGATACCAGCTGTGCCAAGAAGCTAGATTGCGCGTTTGTGACGATAAAGGGGTCTGATTCGCATTAATAGTCTGCATGCCCACTGAAATTAGTGCTCTTAGGATATGCAATCGCTGTGAATGTGCATGCTGGAGAGGAAGTGCGGAAGCAAAACGCGACTGTTAGAAGACTAATTCCTCGATTGCTTGCGTTGGAGCATAAAGTTCTATGTTTTGCTTTTGATAATAAGTCTGACGAACAAAAATACTCCGTGCCTGACACTGATAGCAGCCAATTGCTTTAATAAATATTCTTATATCGGGATCCGTTATATTGCTGTATGTTACTCTTATAAGTGGAAGGAGCGCATTCCTATAGATGGTTATTGAGCTGATGGAACTGGCGCCGATAGACAATCCGACAATGTGGGTATAATGATGACGTACCTGGTGCGGATAGACGGTCCCGATAGACGGTAAGAATAGACGATCCAAAGTCTTGGTTCCCCTTGGCATAAGGGCGATTCAAACCACCTCATGACAGACATGACACCATTATATTCGCTTTTTGCACTTATACCATTGCTTATATCTGCGTTTATTTTATACGCTCACGAACGAACTTATGGTATCCTCGACATTACAACAACAGCCACTGCCTATGACCGCAATCGCTATGGCCATGTTCTGGACTGGGACAAGTACGCTCTCTCCATCGAAGGCGATCCTATCATGCTGTTCTCTGGCGAATTCCACTATTGGCGAGTGCCTGACCGTGAACGCTGGGCCCCCATTTTGAAACAATATCGCAGTATGGGTCTTAATACGATTCGTATATATTTCCACTGGGGTTATCACTCCCCCAAGGAAGGTGTATATAACTTTGATGGCAACAGAGACATCGATTATCTCCTAGAACTCTGCGAAGAGCTTGGTTTGTATGTGCTCGCTGCGCCTGGGCCATATATCTGTGCTGAAACGCAGGCCGGCGGCTATCCTGCATGGCTCATCGCTAAGCGGGACCTTTACATTCGCCACAATCAATTCATGCTGTGGCGTACTTACGATTCTAATTTTGCAGCCTACGAGATCCAATGGTTGAATCATATTCTGCCAATCTTGGCTAAACACCAAATTACCGAGAATCGGGACAAGAAAGGTTGTGTTCTCGCCTTGCAGATTGACAATGAACTCTTCCAGACTCTGTTCAAAGTATTACCCATTGGTCTGCACGACCAGATGCGCGTACTTGCGAAAGCAGCTAGAGATGCTGGAATAACGGTACCTCTTTTCACCAATGATGGTTTTGAAGAAGGTGGATGGATACCGCGACCGGAGTTAGATAAGATGCACGATCGGTTCTGGTCAAGGAAAAAATTCGGGATCGATCTCTACGGATTTGACAAATACGTTGGTACGAATTGAAAAAGACATTGTCATCTCGGACAATGGCTTATTCTGTTATCTGGTATCATAGTATTTGCCCCTTCAAGTTCGCCTAAGAGTTGGGTCATCAATAGCGGGACTTCTACCGCTCAGTGGGAAGAATGGAACCCCAGGGAAATGGAAAACTCCATTGATGTTTTGGAAAAAAAGGTGCGAGGCTATGGCGGAGGTGCAAAAGACGTAAGTGAATGATCAAAGAAACAGTATCCAGACACATATACAATGATAGTCTCCAATGTTTATTCCTGAACTGCAAGGCGGTTGGTTTAACCATTACCTGCTATCTCACACTTATGACGATATCAATGATTTCTACGGTGATCAGTATACAAAGCTTCTGGTGGAAAGCACCCTTGCTCAAGGTGTGAGCATAGCTAGTATTTACATGATTTACGGCGGAACGAATTGGGGAAGCGTTGGTGATCCGTAAGTTGTTGAGCTTACTGACGGCCATATGTGCTGACTATAGTTTAGTGACGTTTATACGTCGTATGACTACTCTGCTTGCATTCGTGAATATGGCTTCATGTCGTCGCGTGGTCGTAATTTACGAGAGACTGTGCTTTTTGCTCGTTCATTCGATCCTTATTTTACCAAAACGGATCGTGTAGCGAAACCAAATATTACCTCCTCCGTACCACACACAATGAATCTGCAACGCTTCGCTGTTGATTCCGACCAACCCGTAAAGTTCACGTTCTTCCGAAACTTTGACAGCAAGAAACGTGATATGTTTCAAGTCACTGTTAATACTCAAGGCTACTTGTTCAATATGCAATGCTACCTGCCATACAAGACATCGTTCATTGCTGTGGGCAGTTACAATGTAGCCAACGGCTTGCATCTTTTAATGAGTACTATACCAATTCATATGAGAATGGTAAACAAGGAGACGAATGACGAAGTCTGGATTATCGAGCCGAATACTGTCGGAAGTATGGCTTTTGAACATAAAGAGATGCAAATCACTGGTAATATGCAGAATGACGTCCTAAGACGTGAGGGTCCTGCAACAATTGTATCCTTTGAGAAACGGGACGGGTGGTCTAAGCTATCAACCTCATCCGGAAACCTGTATATCGTTGGTCTCACGAAAGAAGATGTCGGCACGCTTTACGCGGACTTCGAGGAAGCTTACTGGAACAACGGTCGGAAACAATACCCATCGTTTATCGCTTGGGGTGCTGATACCATGTTTTTCGATCGTCATCAGAAAAAGCTGGAGATCAATTACCGACGATCTGACAGTCGAGTATATATGATTTCTTTCACACCGCCATCCAAAGAAAGCTCTTTTTCATCTGTAAAAACCGGAGTTTACACCTTGCCTTTAGCATATTCATTTGAACTACGTCAACATGCGCATCGCCAATATCCGCTGCCTGTCAGTATAACTCTCAGTCACTGGAAAAGTCGATCTGTCCAATTCGAATCTCTGCCTTGGCATGCTCTAAAAACTCTTCCAGGAAAAAGTGTCCCTACCTTTGACGCTCTCGATTATCTTTACGTCAGTGACCACGTTCTTTATCGGACCACTTTCCAAACTCCTGTTAACGAAAATCCCCGTGTTCGCTTAATTCTGAACATGCGTCATCGCGCGACTGTTTTGCTCAATGGACGTATTGTGGGCGGTCATACCACATATTCCCGTCAATTGTTTATGCCAGGGGGTAAAGTGGGTCCCGATCCGTGGTTCCTTGGTTCGGAGACGTATGATCTATCGCCCTACCTATCACACGAGGATCGTCTTCAGAATGATCTTGTTGTTGTCGTTGAGAGCTTTGGTCTGAATCGGCAAGCGTTCATTATGAATGATGTGCGCAACCCTCGTGGTATCATTAAAGCCAAGCTACGAGGACTTGACAAGGAAGAAAGCAAACGTGCATCGGAGAGCTGGCAAATCACTGGGGTTGATGTTCAGGAGCTCTGGAATCCATTCAATTCTACCGGTTTCCCTGACGAAACAGAGGAGAAAAGTTGGGAGCAGTTGAAGACGGTGGAGCAGGATAAGTACACCTACCAAGTGCCACTTGCCGTATCTCAAGGCGTTCAGTGGCTACAGTTCCGATTCGACTGCGTCTATAAAGCAAGTAACGCGTACAATGTACCCCTGAGGTTGCACCTGGATGGCCACTGGACAGCTCATCTATTTCTGAATGATGTGTTCATTGCACGTTACTATGGTAACGGTGACGGTCCTCAGCATGATTTTTATCTTCCCGATGGTCTGATACGAGAACGGGACAACAAAGTGAGAATGCTCGTATACACCTGGAAAGACACACAAGGTGCTGTAACAATTTCGGGTTGGCCTGTGCATGCTGTGAACGGCAACCTGATCACACATGCCACGAACGTTCAAGATAAGCAAGAGTACATGGTATGGAAAGAACAAGTAAGGATGTAAAGTCTACACGTGGTTGCAAATGCACATCAATAAATTAAGTGACCGCTCTGTTGCACCACTTCTCCCTTTCTTCGAGCTTGTGGTACAATCTACTACAGCACCAGGTCGAAGCACATCCATAGAAAGCTGCCAGTAGATGGAAGCATTATAGCACGTATAAACTGCGAAACCAATGAAACCCAAGATAGGCTGAAGGTTTTGATATGCTTCATCAAAGAAAAAGAAAAAGAACAGATTGGCATGGTGCACGAGTAACTGTGTGCTTCCTACTATATCTTTATAAAGCTTATTTTTTTTTCCAAAAAAGCAAGAAAAAATAAGAAAGTCGCCATCGTGTTTGTCATCATCATCTCTTCCTCATTTCGTCATGGAGGATACAACATCTTCCTTGGAACTTGCTTCGCGGCTCCTTGATACTGGACAGATTAAGGTTTATACAACTTTATATCAATCATAGTACATAAAAGCGACTTACGGAGCTAAATTCTAAGGATGCTTATACAACATATCTATCAGCCGCACAAGAGGCATTGTCCTCACTTAGCACAATTAAATTTGTCCATAATAGTGAGTTTGCCAGTTGCTCGATGAGATAATGCGTTTGTCCGTTTTACTAATGTTAGTCTTCATTTCAAAGCTATCGTATCCAAACCGACCCAGTACGCTGCAATCCTTTCAAACTTACGGACATGTGTGACACATATCGAAAGCATCATAGAGAAGCACGCGCCATGCATAGTATCCTCCCCAGTCTCAACCGGAACAGCACCGCCTCCGTTACCTCCAAAGCCTTCACGGATAGAAAAACCAGCCTTGCCACGTAGACCTTCTAATACTCGCTCCAAAGAGGGCCAAGCAATTCCATTTATTCAACAACACGTTGGTTCGGTAGTACAGACACGAGATCGCATCAAAAATGGGAAGTCAATTTCGCGCATTGTCCCAGGTGGTCATGTCGACCCTACCAACTTAGTGCCCGTCCAGACCGAAACAAAGGAGTCTGTGCAACTAATGATTCCAGAAGCACCCATGGTAACCCAACATCGTCAACTACAGACCCAACTGGATGAAGTTCAGTCTGTTCTCGCTAATTATCGTGCTCGGCACCAACGTCTAGTTAGTACAAACAGCAGCGATGGTGCTGACGAGCGTATGACTGAACAGGAATTGAGCGAAGCAATCCAACGATATACCCCATGTGTGGCGGAGACACAACAAGCAATCAATAAGATCCGAGCTATGTATATGAGCGCTTCCAGTATTACTAGTATCCTTCACTTCCAGCCAGCTCTGATAGCCCATCAATTGACTTTGATTGAGTCTGGCTTATTCAAGGAAATTCCGCCCGATGCATTGCTTACTCACCAAGCCAAGCATCGGCATCCACGCATTGTGGCTTCCATCGATTTCTTCAACTATTTAACAAGACTCATAGAACATTCAATCCTGCTGCCCCCAGAATCTTCTGTACGAGCGCAGCATATCAATCACTGGATCAAAGTTGGCATAAAATGCCACGAATTCAACAATTACCAGACGCTGAAAGCCATCACCTGTGCCCTTGCTACCCCACCTATTCAGCGCCTGCGACGAACATGGGCATATGTACCCAAAAAGAGCATGAACCGGTTAGACAATCTTAATGAGTTGATGTCGGAAACGGATAATTATGGTCGTTACCGAGAACATTTGGATCAGTTTAGTTGCCAGAAGCCAAAGCCAGCTGTTCCATTTTTAGGTATGTTTATCCATGATGCCACGTACCTGCTGGCCGCTTCCAAAGATCCCACGAATGATCACCGCATTCACTCAATACTCGAACGCATGAAAGCTTTCCAGAACGGTCCTGAATATCCCAGTGCCTATCAACAACGTAAACGCCAGCCCTTCGGCCCTGTAATATCTGGGGCATTACAGCGAAGTCAATCCCTTGGTAGCAGTGTCACAGGCGTGGTAGGGATCACATCTGGTCGGCGTTCAACGGCAGAAGATAGCGAAGATCGCCAACACTTAGCAACGCACTATCTCCTAAGTCAACCTTGGGTCAGTGAAGCTGCAGTGGACCAGTTAAGTACAATGAGAGAACCCTCATCTGAAAAAAGACTATCTCGGACTTCGATGACCAGCGGACGGCGCCTAAGCAGCACCAGCTCTGTGCCCCGCTTTAGTTCTGGTAGCAGTTCTCTTCCGGACAGCGTCGATGATTTCCTGGGTGATGATCTTAGCGATGGTTTTTGGTCGTTACGAGGTAGTATCGACAGTTACATAAGGTCAATGTACAAGGACAGACCAACGCAGGACAGTTGGACCGTTGCTGAAAAACAAAGCACGCTACCATAGACTTGTATATATTCATGTATACCCTTCCCTTTTCAATCTTTCAAATGCCTCCTCTTTTTATTACAACCTTCGCTGTGCGAGGTCACTCCCCGTTCTTTTTGTTTCCTTTTTCTACCTCTTATATTCGTACAACGAAAAGTTCCCTATGACTAATTTTTATATATGTAAACTCTTTTTTTCTTTTCCCTTTTAATAATCGTACATTTATAATATGCTTTCTGTTTTAATAAATTCCAAAAAATAAGCAGACCGTCTACGTAGACGAGCACTCGTATTCTCTCCCTCTATGCTGTCCCTGCAGTCTAAGAAAATCTTTCTCAATTCCCACTTAGGCAACGAAAAGCGTTGTATCCGGCAAAAAGCTCACAGAAAGAAAGGCTCTGCATCAAAATGGGGACGGATAGTTGCCCATAAATCTTCGCTTTCCATAGTGGCTAAAGCGTCCTGGTAGTCAAGGACAACGATACCATCAATAGTTAGAGGTAGTTGTACGATTAAAAGAAATCAAGTGCTATGATCTTAAGCGATAATCTCCTTGTTATATGTATTTGTGCTCCATTACCAGGAAAAAATTATAATCTGCAAAGCTAATGACAAACTGAGATATTTATATGTTGTCTAGGAGTCTTTCTTTTCTATCGTTTTGAGGTGTTGACTATCAGTTTTTGTTCTTTTACACACTTTACCAAATGTGGCAATAAAGAAATCAGATAGTGGTTTTTTCCTGTTGTGTGCGGCCCAAATTACGATCCCTCGGCTTTTTCCTTGATAAGCACATACTATGTGCTTTACTGCTGGAAATAGATACCAATCGGTGTGCGATGATAATCTTTTCATCAAATGCATCTAAAATAATCAGTCGGTAAGGCATGAACAGCTTTTCCATTTCGCAAGCTCGCAAAAACAGACCGTGATACAACTGTCATACTCATATAACTGACATTTAGGGAGTAAATCTGAAACTACACGTCGTTGCATCAGACATAACCTTTATTTGGCCATGATTGAAATTCGTATTATACCAAGAAGAAATATTGACCAAGATATTTCAACTGTAGCCGAGCCTTAAGGCAAAGCGCATTTGGATATAATAAACTTGGCACAAAGTTGTTTAACAAATTAACATAACTGTACAATTGTGTATCACTTATTGAACAAACAGAAAAGCTATGGCACGAGAGAATGATTAGTTCATCAGTCTTCCTGTGTTGCAGTTGCTTGCAAAAAGCGATCTTGCCTCTTCGCTGTTACAGATAGATGTACGTCATTGCGGGATTGAAAAGCTGCACACGTCGCAGGAAAGCTGCATGTCATATAAAATGCGACTTTTGTGAGACTTGTGTGGCGTTCAATTACACGAATTATGCGACGTCTGTACGACTTGTATCCGATTTATACGACCTACGAGACTTTCTTGTCCCACAATATACAGCTATGTGTATAATAGCATCATCAATATCGATTATGTCCCGAGCAAATGCTAGATCCCCTTGCCTAAGTGGTTTTCGAATGTGATGTTCAGTCCTTTTATAGTTAAGCTTGCTCAAAGATACTTGTCAATGAGGGATTTATCTCAGCAGAAGGCATATCCTTGTTTAACAGTTAGCCAAAAACCTGGCATGTACCTGTATTGAAGTTGTTGCGTTTACTATGACCCTTATACATAGAAGTTTAAAATCGCCGATTATTTTTCGAACTTTATGTCCCGGATTATGCCCATCAGCATGACTAGATCAGTAAGAAATTGTTTTACTTTCTTGCAGCAAATAGTTTTAATCGAGGGGAAATTGTTTTTCTGTACCACTCTAGCAGTGCGATCAAGCGAGTGACAGTCAACAAAGCTGCAGCCTATTTTCATAAACAGGTAGAATAAACTCATCCGAACCCCCTTGAAGAAAATTCTGGATTCTGCAAATACTTGACGATAATTCCATGCAAGGCTTTTTTGCCCTAATACCTTCCGTCTTGTGCGCCTTACGTTAAAAATCACGTATGTATACTGACAGAGATTTACACTGCATTACGGCAACGATGAATAGGAAATTCAAGAGCCAAAAATAAATCATAAGATATTGCAATTGCATGCTTTTACTTTAGAGTTATAGTTTACAGATGTTTGTCCGTGGCTAAAAAAGAAGTAGACTTGTTCTGGGGTATCCTCATGCAATAAGGCTCGGCAAAGTTTCTTTCTTTTTCATCATCCAGGCCCAAATAGTGTCGGGGCACTGATGGTTCCGAAAACAAAGCTTCTACGCACCTATACTAAAAAAGAGATAGTCTACGGTAAACAAACGGCGCTCATCCTTAGAGAGGAAATACTCTTACACTCCAATAAAGCCGATAGGAGCAAATGCCAGATTTCATTTACGATCCCTTTCGCAAAATGGGCTCCCATATAACACTAGTAGAAAGAAGCAGAAAAAAGGAGAGCGTGGTCTTAGAAAGAATGTTCAACGGGTTGAGAGGGTTAGTTGCGCTTTGTCATTGACGATCTATGGACGCTCCAAACGTTAAAAAAGAAAGAGTCGGATAAAGCGGGATTATGACAAGATCATATCTCATGTTGATGCCAAGCCAAGGTGGTTCATTTGAGTCCCAGTCAGAAGAGTTTTTAAACCAGAAGTTATAGTTGCAAACAGATGGTTCGTCACTCATGCTTGGCAAGGAACTAGCACGGCACAAGCCTGCATATTTCCCAGCATGAGAGCTAAACGCTATTAAGTTCTTGTTTTTGTTATTCTCTCCATGGCGATCCTTTTCCGTAACCAAAGTATTTTTAGACAGATCCATACCATATTAGGTATCGTCTACATTTTAGTTAGCTCTTAACGTATGGAGCGACACATGCCCCACAAAGAGATCTTCCGATGCGCATGAATAGCAAACGAAAAAGAACACCGGTCAAGGAATATGGATGAAGAACGACAGAAAAGATAAGAGATCCCACATGTGTGTTCAAAAAGGGGACATAGAGAGGGGTAAATGAAATAGCTACATCAATAGGCACAATAAAGGTACAGAAAAATAAAGGAGAAGTTTGTCGATCACCCGCCGGAGCCAAGTCAAGGGTTGACATCATTGTCCAGTGCAGAATGCAACTTAGGTCTGCGTTGTTTTGTTATCGGTTCTAGGTCAGATTTTTCCTTTCCAGAAATAACATAGAACGTACATAAGTGCTATACCTAATAGAACACCTCAAGTTTTTTTTTCTTTCATCTGTATAAATACCCCCTATGTCCCAACTTCATCGAAATCTTCATTCACTAAGTTATCAATATGAAAGTGAGTCTCCTTACAACTCTACTCGCTATAGCAGGCGCTGTGGTGGCTGCTCCAGCAACCGATCCAAGTACCCAGGCTCCCGGCTCTTCTGCTCAACAAGGGGCACAGACAGACGCTGCACAACAACCTAGCGGTGGCTCTACCGCAGATCCCAATCAGACTGGACCAGTGTCTATTACAGCTCCTTTGCAAGGTGCAAAATGGTCACAAGGCTCGACAGAAACCGTCAGTTGGATAAACCCCAAGCCAGGAGTGACCAAGGTGGATATTAAGCTCATGAAAGGTCAACCAAATGCTCTTCAGCCCGTGGATACGCTCGCCCAGGGAGTAGATGCCTCCAAAGGCTCAACCCAGGTGACCGTGCCTGCCAACGCTGCTGAAGGATCTGATTACGCCCTTGCTATTGGAGATAACCCCTCCCAGATGGCCTACATCGGTGGTATTACGATTAGCAAGTCTTCTGGTTCTGCTACTCCTGCTGGTTCTGCTACTCCTGCTAGTTCTGGTACTCCTGCTGGTTCTGGTACTCCTGCTGGTTCTGGTACTTCTGCTGGTTCTGGTACTTCTGCTGGTTCCGCTGCCTCTTCTGGTCAAGCCTCTGCAAACGCACCCAAGAATGCACGTCGCTCGCAGGCCCAAGGGAATGAACAGAACGAGAAGCACAAAGACAAAAAGAAAGGTGAAGAGCATCAGGGTGACAATGGCAATGCTCCTGCCGTCCCTCCTAAGAACGTTCGCCGCGACACGGCTTCTGGTTCTAACCCTACCAAGACCAAAGAGTCCGGTAAAGGCAAAGATCACAAGCACGATGAAAAGAAGAAGGGTAAACACGAAGGGGAAAAGCCTACGACGACACCTGCTATTCCCAGTGTAACTACGCCGGTTGCTGGTGGACAACCTACCAGTGGTCTTAACAAGCGCGCTGATGACGTTACTACCCCTACTGGTTCGTCTACTGCACCTGCGTCGAACGCAACTCCAATCGATGGCAATAACTCGGACGATAATTCTGGCGATAATTCTGACGACAACTCTGACGTCAACTCTGACGATAACTCTAGCGATAACTCTAGCGATAACTCTAGCGATAACTCTAGCGATAACTCTGGCGATAGCTTTGGCGAGGATACTACTCCCACAGGTGCGTCGACCACACTTGCGCCGACAGCTACTCCACCTGCAGGTGCTACATACAATGAAGTTGACGGAAACACCACCAATGGATCTGTTGGTTCTCAGAACAGCTCCGGTCCTTCTTCATCTAAACTTTTAAAACGTCAAGCCCAGTCGCCTCGTGCTTCAGGTTCTTCTGGAAGCAGTTCGGTCACTCCTAACGGTTCGTCTTTGACCGCTACCATCTCTGGGTTTATGTTGGCTGTTCCTATGGTCGTAGTCATGCTTGCCTTCTAGAACAAGCATTCCATATACAACGGACTTTTTGTAAATTTGCAGCGATTTTTTCTTTATTTTGTTTCCTTTTCCCACATAAATAAAAACAAAGTATTTCAGACATAAAGTTGAAATTGGTCCTAGTTTGACTGACATAAACAGTTTTTGTGTACCTGTGTAAGTCTACGCAATTCTGGAATTTCCAAGACACATAGGATGTTGCATCAAGCCCATGACTCATAGTCCTTAGCTGTGAGCGAGTTTTTGACTGGGTCCCAGATGAATACGGATGCAGGATAGTTTTGTTTTGAAAGACTAGCGTCGTTACAGTGATTGTACCAACAAATTCTCTGATTTTGCTATTTAGATAGTCAGATAAAAAACCATAAAATCAGCGAGTTCTTTGAAGCCGCCCGCGTTAAAGGAGTCTTTTCTTTGTCTGCTTGAAATCCGTAAATGCTAACCATTTCGTACTGAATGCCTTATTCTAGTGAGAAGCATACGCGTAGATCACTGTTTCCGATATTTCGCATGAAACTGGTAGCTGACTATGGGCAGATCGTTCCTTGCCTTTACCCGATACTTTCATCAAATCCAACGTTCCAGTTTCTCGTTGGATTTGGTTAGTATATTAACGGCATAGTCTCTCGATTTGTTAGGGGAAAACAATTAGCGTAACTGCCCTTCCTAACGAACAGTCTACCGCTACGGACGTTTACTCTAATCAACATATGGTGCCATAGCTTAATTGTAGCTTGCTCATGAAATGCTACCTTTTCGGCCAGTGACCATAACATTTTTGTAGCAGATCTTCGTTCAAATTTAATCTTTATGCAACTGCGCGGTGCAGTACAGAGATCTTATTTCCACTGCTACTATCACTCTCGGAAAAATGCTAAAAATTCAACTTGAGGACCCATTACTGGTACCTGCAAGCCCAACAGAAAATCCATATTTGGAAGGAAGTCACGGTTCGTAAAAATTGATGACGTCCGTGGTGGTTCGCGGTGCGAGTAGTCGGTCCCAGTAGACGACTGCTTCGTTTTTGTTACCCTTGCACGACAACCCCCCCTCTCTGTAAGCAATGGCATCCCGGCTTCTTTCTCATACCCTTCAAACCCATACTGGCTTGACTAAGCAGGTACCGATTCTATCCTTCCATTTCTTACTGCCAACTGAAAAACAATGAAAAAAAAACACGCGCTTTCAAATGCAAACAAATGAGGAAACTAAAGTTTCGTTATGATCAAATTTAGTGCGTTCGTCCTTTGGCAACTGCTACAAAACACGCGTACTCTACCCGCACTACCGTTCTTTCGAATGGGTTGACTGTCGCCACTGAAGAAAATCCTCAAGCCGGTGCTGCCACTGTTGGTGTCTGGATCGATGCCGGTTCTCGTTCGGAAAAGATCAATGGCTCCGCCAACTTCCTTGGACGTGTTGCTGCCAAGGTTAGGAAGAAATAAAGAGTAATAGAGAAAACGGAAA
This sequence comes from Apophysomyces trapeziformis B9324, assembly GCA_000696975.1. Classification (NCBI taxonomy): domain Eukaryota; kingdom Fungi; phylum Mucoromycota; class Mucoromycetes; order Mucorales; family Mucoraceae; genus Apophysomyces; species Apophysomyces trapeziformis. The sequence continues at coordinate 50,658 of JNDP01001301.1, forward strand.
TCAAGCCTTTTGTGATAGGGTCAGATCGGCGCTCTTGAAAAAGTCGGTGGACTGTTGAGAACTCGCATTACCCGGGACCAGACTGTGTTCGCCACTAAGGTTTTGGGATCTAATGTCGATCAATCCGTCGAAATCCTTTCCAACATTATCCAGACCACAAATATTGATCAATCCGCAGTCGACAATGAGCGTGCTGCTGTGCTGAAAGAACAACAGCAGGCGGAGAGCAACCCCGAACAGGTCGTTTTCGATCACTTGCACGCCACAGCCTTTCAGGGCACTTCGCTCAGTCATCCTGTTGCAGGCATTAAGGAGACTGTCGAGAGTATTACGGCAGACGACTTGAACGCTTTCCAAAAGGAGACCTATGCTGCCAACCGCATTGTGCTCGTTGGCGCTGGTGATGTGGACCATGACGCCCTTGTGAAGCTCGCTGAGACCCGATTTGCTGACCTTGCTTCTTCCTCTGCCTCCAAGGCGGATCAAGCCGTTTTCACTGGTTCCGAAATCCGCCTTCGTGATGATGTTCTTCCCGAGGCTCACATCGCCATGGCTGTGCAGGGTGCTCCTGCCTTTAGCCAGGACTACTATAGCCTGTTGGTTATGCAGGCCATCATTGGCTCGTGGGATCGTCATGTGGGTGCTGCCGCTAACCTTTCCTCGCGTTTGTCATCGATTGTGCACAAGAACCACTTGGCCAATTCATTCGCATCGTTCACTAAGGGCTATAAGGATACCGGTCTATGGGGAATCTACTTTGCCACCGAGAACCGCGAGCAGATTGACGACTTTGTGCACTTTACCCAGAAGGAATGGAACCGTCTGTCTACCACGGTCACTGCAGGTGAAATTGAGCGCGCCAAGCAGCAGATCAAGGCAGGCTTGCTCTTGAACCTCGATTCAACCTGCGCTGTTGCTCAAGACATTGGTCGCCAGACTCTTTTGACTGGCAAGCGTCTGAGTGGTTCTGAGTTGGAAGCTGCTATCAGCAAGATCTCTCTTGCTGATGTCCGCAAGGCTGCTGAGAAGTACATCTGGGATCAAGAAATTGCCGTTGTCGGTCTCGGACCAATCGAATGTTTGACCGATTACAACAGAGTCCGTGGAAACATGGCTTATAACAGGTAAGAACTGCCATATTTGTGTTTGATATATATCGTATAACTCGACTGTATATGTTCTATTTCGTTTCCTCTTTTATAGATTCTAAGCAATGAAGAATCCATTGTTTCTATAATTCAACAGAACCGTACTAAATCGAAATAAAAAGAACTAAACCAACCATGCCAATAGACAAAACTTGAAAAACTTTGTTATGTTTGTTACCATATTTGGGTTCGTAATACAATCACCGCTTACCGAGGCGTATTTTCTTCTTTCGTACATCGACATCTTTTTTTTTTTTTTGATATATGCAGTATACAATAATATATGGGCGTCTAGTCTCGGTTCCACCAGCTCACTAGACTGGATTAGCACTTTTTTTTTTTGCTGCTGTTCGGAAGGGTATGCTCTGATAACTTGGTTGACATGTCGATTGTTATTTGTTTGAACTTGTTGATCCTGGCTTTTCTTTTGTGATGGCTAGCCTGTCATAACAGTAAAGCACATTTAGGTTACTGATAAGACGAGGAAGACCCTTGTTCTAGAATAGAAGCGTTTATGAATCGGGCATTTTTACCGCACAAATGGCGCCATGACTCAGATCGCAAAAGAAATTTCTATGGCAGATCTAGTAAGCTGAGGGAAAAAAAACTGATAAGCCCGACGCCTAAAAGTTGAAGCTGTTTCTCCGTACCAGTGGACTTGAGCAAAAGTCAAGACAATCCTTGACGTCTTTCGTCCGCCACAAGTGCTAGAGCAGTTTCCCTTCAAGGCATATTGAATTTGTCTTGCTTCTTCCATCCTATGCATCGCATCCTAGCTAATAGACAGGGGACAGAAACAGGAAGATAGGAGCAGATAAGCAGTACAATTTAGTTCGGCTATGAGCGAGGGGTTATCAGATGCAGTTGCTTCGGAGGATGAACTTTGAAATAACAAACAAATACATGATCCAATCAAGTCATAGTAGACATAATCTGGGGTTCGATCAAGTCTTTTGTGTTCTGATCCCCGATCACGTCGATTAATAATCAGGCATTCACTGTTATGTGCGCGATGTCAATATATATATATATATATATATATATTGACTTATCAGATCAAGAAGCAATGGCAATTGATCTTTCTTTTGTTATTCAATTCTCTCTGATTGCGGCGTCACTTTCGTCATTAAGTTGAACGCCGACCAAAAATTTTCCATTTCAGAAAAGGGAGTTGCAAACATGAATTTCAAACCTTTCTTTCTCCCAATGCCTTCTCTTGCATCCCTTCCTACCTGGCTCTCGTGGTGGTTCGGTTATCGGTCTCCCCAAGCCAAACCAAAGAAACCACTCCCTTCCTGGCGCGTATGGTTCTGGTCATTCATTGGCGCTTGGCTTGGTATCGCTATCCTTGAGGTGGTCTTTATCTATGGGCCGGGATTCCTACAGTATGACGCATCCGCTATTGTACCAAGTTTTGTATGTCTTTTATCGTTTAAAACACGTCCAGATGGGAAATTTTAACTTTTGTGTACTCTTGCTGGTTTAGGGTGCTTCGGCTGTGCTGCTGTATGGCGCCATTGATTCGCCACTGGCTCAACCTCGAAATGCCTTTTGTGGACATGTAGTAGGCGCAGTTGTTGGCGTCATCATCAATACGCTATTTGTACAACTCGCCCACTTTTCCTCTCCGGCCCAGCAAATTGCGGTTCGCTGGGTGGCTGGTGCGACTGCCATGGCCCTGACCTTGGTCATCAGTCAGATACTCAAGGTGGTCCACCCTCCCGCCGGTGCCACTGCACTGATTGCTGTCGTCTCGGACAGCTCTGTGCAAGAAGGCTGGTTTTATATTGCGCACGTGGTTATTTCCATTTCCTTACAACTTGTGGTTGCTGTCCTGGTGAACAACATTGAAAAGCGATACCCGGTTTACTGGTGGACACCTCGTCCCCCAACCACACCAACCCCAGCGCTGCCCATTTCTGAATCGCATGATACACTAAGCATGGCCGAGAACGGCGTCACCGGTCAGAAAATGTTAGCGGACGATGAAGAAGCCAGCCAAGTCGAAAACAAACTCGTTTTGCTGCCAGACCGACCTTTGGCCTACCGCCAAACCTTCTTCTGGACCCGCAAGAACAAGTCGTCTTGAAACAGATCCAAGCCAAATTGGCTGCCCTTCACACTCTGTAGAAAAAAAAATCCTCTAACAAACATTCCCACTAATTGATATTTTTCACCGTTCGAAATTTTTACATAAAGTTTTTAATTTGCAAAGAAAAACCAGCTTTCTTCAGAGGAAGGTGAGACTGTTATGGAATAGGCGACTATCAACAAAATAGATGATGCCAAGGAAAAGAAAGTATGACTTTCTTTTTTCTGCTTTGTATCCTATGTAGTACCATACAAAGGACAATACGGGATCAAAACATGTTGAGTGTTTAAGAGCTTAAGACTTGTGTTACAAATAAATTCTTTTAGTCTTGTACCATCTATTATCCTTTGCATAAGTCCATTAAAAGCACAGGAACCCGAGTCTCTCTTTTCCCTTTTTTTTTCTCCTCAGACTGGTAATAAGGCGATGACATAATGTGAACCAGAATTCGTCATGATAGCACTCCAAGGAGAATCTGCTTTCTGTCATACATCAAATATTTGTTATTTTGCTGAGAATTGTCCGTGCGCAACAGCAAATTCACTGGGGAGAACCCTCGTCGTGCCAACATAGGGCAGAACGAAAAAAAAAAAAGGTTTGGTATTAGTACACAATATCAAAACTCTATCATTTGCCGTATGTCAATTTATTTATTCACTATGAATAAGCAAGACATGCAAGGTGAAGCAAGGTGACACCATTTACGATGGCTGATCCATCGCAAAAAAATGCTTATATTTATTCTAAGAAGTCGTTTCTCCTTGAAGAGTGACGACAACTTTTCTAGACCCACCATGAACACGATGTTCGCAAAGATAGATCCTATAACGATTTGAGGAAACAAAGGAGAAGAAAATAGTAGTCTTAATCAATTGTACACAAAGGATTACACAAAAAAAAACTTTACCCTTGCCAAGTGCCCGTGTTGAGTCGACCATTGGTAATCGGAATGTTAAGGGATACGCCCACCAAACCCGATTTCAGGTGACCCGGCTAAAACCAACCCCGTCAGCAACCTTCCACTCCTTCTTACTGTAGTTTTCATACCATGTCATCTGGACCCTCATCTGTATGAATGTAAGGAAATGTTTCCGGGCAAATCTTATCCAGGCCCATTTCCATATCTGTCCTTACATCCGGATCGCAGTTCTCGTTGAGCATCAAGGATGCAGAAGTATGTTGCACTACAGGGGAAAGGAGAGGGGGGGGGTTAAACGACATAAGTTGCTATCCTCCAATTTTCGTACATATGTTTTTACGCACAGAAAATATTGGCCATGCCAACTTTGTACTTTTTCAACTCGGGTAATTGACTCACAATCTCATCGTGAACGAGATGACATCCTGTTACGATGCTCACAAGATGAGACTTTCATTCTTTTTGGAATAAATATGTATCTCTCTCTCACACCTCTTGCACGCGCTTTTAAGCGGATTTGTTTTTGATACCAAGACATGGAATATAATAGGATAGAAGCAATCAGAGAAAAGGTGTCGACGTGCAAAGTGTTGCAACGACGTGGTAGTCACACACTTAGGTCACACAAATCAGACCACTGATGTGAGATCGTTCAGCTTATCAGTTTGGTTTTCTTTCATGAAACAAAAACAGTAATAAATAAGAAAACCATATCAAATCATATTGTCACAGTTTCTGTTATGCAAAAACATAATGATTTGTATTTAATCGCTCGTTAAACTGCTTATCCAACATCCAATGCAAGTGGAGCATGAGGAGAAAGATAAGGGAAAGTGGCCCTACGTCGTCTGGTTCCATACAAAAATCCCACGCTCCCTACGTAACAAATGCTTTCCGTGTGTAGCCTACCTAAGAAATACAGTTTGCCCCGAAAGCATTTGCGGAATTGTAAAAAAGGCTTAGAATGGGTAGAATAAAAAAAATGCATTGATCTTGCTTGTTTTCGCCCTATATCCATCATCATCCGATGGCCTGGCGTATCTGAAAGCGTTACACATCTGCTGTTGTGTCCTTCACTCATAGGCTCAAGTTATTTCTAGAGTTCCCCCGCAGGCAGCAATGCGCTCTATCTGTTTCATACGTACGATGGGTGGAGCTATCGATCTATCGAGCAATACAAGACAAGTTCTTGGACAAGTAGAACAGATAGAAAGGAATGGTACGATCTCTTACGAATAAAGCGGTAAATCTTTTTGATACGTAGGCTGATGCACCTATGATAATAGGAAAAATTTTGTCAACAGATGGTTACGAAAATGAAAGGCCCAAAGAGAAGCCCGTTCCGGCTCTGCGTATGTCGGAAACGCCGTTCGGAGAAGTTAGTTACAGCTCAATAATTTTACCATCTGAATCTGTTATAAAAAGCCGAACAATCTTAAAGGCCGAAATAGACCACATTGCGTGTGTCATAATATTATTTTTCACATAATAGCAACATTTCTTTTAGATATCGTTGTCTGTTCAAAAATGAGGGGGACATCAGGACAATGAGTTGTTTTTTTTTGGTTTCAGATACAGCAATCAAAGCAGCCTTTATCAATCGTGGTTTGCATAAATACCGTCCCTTCTTTTCCCATCACTTTAACACTCATTTAACCGGGATGTATTTCCTCAAGAAAAGAAGACCACCCCGTTTGCCTTCAGGAAATATATTCATGGCAGCATCATCCATTCAAGGATTGATTCTCTACTCTGCGCAAGGTAAAGTTTGCACCCTTAACTCATGATTAATATAGCTTATGCAAAATGGAAATGATATGCCTCACTGTATGAGGATAGTGGAAAGGACAGGGGCATGCAATTCAGGTATTTTACATTCACTCAGTTTCGTTTTTCAAACTGATACCCTGTTATCATTAGATGACAACAAACTCAGTCGGAGTCTTCGGATTTCAGAGGGTGCTACTGACACCGCCAGTGCAGACTTGCTCGATTATATATTCAAAGCAAGATCTACGATGAGCTCTTAATTCAGTATTGTCAGCACGGGATCTTATTTCAAGCCCTGTCAAATTGTAGTTAGTCTCCCCCATTCTCCCCTTAGTGCTACTGAATGTAAGACTTTAGCACACAGTAATTATTGTAAATTTTTACAACTTGTTAAATAGAACAAACTCTCTTCCAGCTTTGGCGGGATGGTGAGATTGACAGGCGTTACACGCATGAGTTTACAGAAAGCTGCTGAGCTTAAAAAGTTTAGTTTTTTTTTTCCTTATCTTTTCATAATAATGAGTAGTTTCAATCCCCAGTGAATGCGTCGAGTTTTACCATCCTATAGTTGGCAATAATCGTCTGTTCCAGCAAGATAAATGAAATATATGCTTGATTGGCCAAGAAAAGGAGTACAATAAGGAAAGAAGTCTTAGATTCGCTTGAATTACCATAGCGTTCTATAGAATGGATCCAGATGGAGGGCTTTGTTTTTGGAAATATGTTAGCGTATGCTTCATTACCGTACCCATTCTGCCTTATTCCGCTGCAAACCGCCAACAGAAACGTTAGCTTCTTAAAACTGCTTTCTGATGAATATCCAGTTATCCGAAATTTTTTTTCGCCATGTCAAGAGGAAGTTGTTTTCAATTGTAACCATTCCACTTAGATTGATTCATTCTACGGAATGTCAGGGTTAATATGGGACATGGTTTTTTATGTATAACATGATGTGGAAACGTTGCATAGCTGCGGAGAAGCCGTGTTCCATTTCGCTACGACTACAGCGTCACGTAGTTCTGGTTACTATGGCTCCGACCATATTGCAGTTTGTGTGTAACCATGAGATTTTATGGCAGTCGGTCGGTACCGAAAGAGCGATTTGATTATATGGGGAGGGCACGTGCAGCGAAATTAGGGAGAAGAGGGGATCGTGAGGTCTGTGTCAAGCGCGGATTGGTTTCCTTATTTGAGACCAAAGTACAAAAAAACCCAGGATTCAGAAGTCTTGGCATTCTCCTGATATAGGAAAATTGTTCATATCTGTTGCCACTCCACTATCTAAAAAAGAATAATTTTGCCCAAAAGTATCCATAGGAACAAGGTCGATCCAAAGGGTTGAATCATAACACGCTGACGGGAAAGCACTTTTCCGTCAATTGCTTTTTTATACACCCTTCTCCCTCCACCCTCTTCCTCTTCTTTTCATTTCTCTCACTCTTTCACTCTCTCTCTTCTCTCGACTCCACACGCCTACATTCCCCTCCCCCAATGAATACTTGCACTTACCGATTCATCTCCAGTTCCCTGGCAGAAATATCATCTGAACGGTTAGTCGCTTCTTACTCTGTCTCGTTCCATACTAAAACAACAGATTTAGAAACTATGAACTCGTTCTTCGTCAACAACCGCAACGAGCAAAAATGAGTGTCGTGAACGAAAGAGGTAAAGACAAGGAAATCCCTCCGTTTTCTTCTATAACTCATTCAACTTTTGTTCTCTCTTCCTTAGATCGACGACCAATAGAACCTCCTCCCATCTTACAAATGCGCTGGCTTAACTGTTCTGCGGAAGAAACAAAGTACGTAAAACTACTAATTATATAGGTAACCCAGACAACTCAAAACTTTATTTTTTATTATTATTATTATCGCAGAAAATGTCTTCAAAGCCCGTTCTATTTTATGATGGCGAATCTGGTTGAAGCAGATAATGAAAACGTGATGTTGCCTACGGAAGAATATCTTTCAGGTTCCACTGTCTCATCTCTTTACCGGTTACGAGATATTGATGACACAGGTACAGAAAGAAAAAGACAAAAAAAAAGATAAAAGATGGGCTTGAAGTCTTGTATTACATTGAACAATCCAGCTGACCACAGTCTTGATGTTTCTTTTCAGATGGTGGTTTCTTTGTCTTTGGTGATATGGCTGTCAAAAAGGAAGGTCAATACAAATTACATTTTAGTTTATTCGAAATCGTTGAGTAAGTCTACAGTCTCCTTATGATTTTATGTTCAACACTCACTCACCCATTCTTTTCTGGTTTCCAGAGGCAAGGTTGAGAATCGAAAGACAATCCTATCACAGCCATTTACGGTTTATTTACCCAAACGGTTCCCCGGTCCGGTCGAAGCCACCTTCCTTTCACGAAACTTCTCAGATCAAGGTGTCAAGATGCGGATACGTAAAGAACATCGTTTACAGTCGTATGTATCTCTCTACTAATATCCACTTTTGATCTTGATGACTAACACACACGGATAGTGCCACTGGGCGAAAGCGAAAATCCGATGTTACGACGACTTTGGAGCGTTCTCCAAAACGAAAAGAAACTGTCGTACCACCTTATGCACCACCAACCCATGAAGTTCATTTTGGACGTTGGCAGTCAACTACGAAGCCCAATGTGACGGAAACCGTGATTTCTCGGTCTCTGGACGAGCCACCACAAACTAACCGATTCCGACTCTTTTCGAAATCAGAACCTTCCCCTCCGCCTTCACTACCCCAGTTGATTCATCCTTTGAACACGCCCTCGCCATCGCCTGGTATATACCCACGATCCACTATGGAAACCAAACCATCGTCCTCTCATGGAGCAGACACACCACCCTTTATGCTATCACCACCTACGACAGCCCGACATGATGACCACAAATATTCTCCGTCACCTCCTTTTACAGCATACCAATCCCTTCCAAGTCCAGATGCATTACTAGAAAACTATCATGTGCCTGGTAACCAACTATCATGGCTCCCTCCTCCTCCACCACCACTGTCTGACGTCAAGCATCATCCTTGGCATGAAAGATTACCCTCTTTACGAACAGTGGTAGCAGACGCCTTGTATGATCCGCACCCGGTTATCTTACCATCACTATTTAATACCAGACATTAAGCTTTTTTTCTTTTGCCCTAGCCTGTAAACTTTAGTAATTTCCTTATTCTCTTTCCTCTCATTGTAACTATGCCCTTCCAAATCTCCCCTCTTTCCTGAATACCACAAAAAGGATAAGGGGAACCCAAAAATAATTATTGTATAAAGCTGCCCTATTTTTTTTTTTTTTTTCATTTTTCTCAAGCCATGTGGGCTCTACTCTAAAATAATCCAAGCTCAGAAAAATTTTAGCTGTATTTCACAGAATAAACATTGCTCAATGGATCCTTAAATTGGCAAATTACCCGCACTATGCCAAGAACCATGTGTTACATATGGTACACCCTAAACCTTGATTGGATAATGAGTGTCCCAGGCAATCGACAACACAAAAAGCTGGTTGGTTTCTGTATCAACCAACCGGAGGACGTGAATAGGTGCTGAGGGGTACTTAGAGAAAAGAAGACCCGGTGATCCTCGTAGGGGCCATGGTAGGGTTTACTTGTGCAGACAATGAAAAACGATTAGCCTTCACCGGAAGCTGTGTTTCATCAGAGAGGTCCAAGTTTCGTCCCGATAAAATGATGCTTTCACTCTACTGGCCTGGAGAAAATAGTTCATGCGGGAAATTAACAACAAAAACCGCCTTGGTTTGCTGCAAATCTGTACCTTAAACTCATATCTCGGTTTTACTTGTGCGTCTCATTGAACGTTGGTTTATCCGTGTTCTATAACAGCAGCTAAACAAAGAGCGGCTCCATCTTGACTTTTACAGTATATTAGCTTTGAGTTTTTAAGCCTTCTGGAGTTTTCATTTAGCCATGCTCGGAGTCTTGTATTAAAAACAACTCGAAATCTCAGCTGTTGATATTATATCATCTATTACAAAAGTTGGCTTATGCTATCTGCATTAGTTTAGATCCTATTCAAAAGGAGACGGGTAGCAGACCCATGAGGAAGCAGTTTATCCAGGCAGCACAGCTGTTGATGGAGAACTTGGAAGGAAGTCATTGGACGGAATCATATGTGACTGCTTGCCAATGCACCACTAACCCTCTCCGGAGTGGAGTGCTTTTCTCTACTTGCTGTACTGCGAAGCATAGAAAAGGCATTTTCCTTATCAATGACCTCTTTGGAGAAAGACGAACATTATACGAACGATACGTTGACAGTTCAGATACGATCTCCCTCCTTAAATGAAACGCTCACAGTAACCATCGCCTCGGATTCCACCGTTCGGGCATTGAAAAAACGGATACAGTCAGTTCATCCTCAAAGGCCATCACCGGGCGACCAAAGGGTCATTTACGGTGGAAAGTTATTGGAAGATGCAGCAATTATGAAACACATTTTGGAAAAAGTAAAATAGTCGAGTATCTTACAGCAGTCGAAAGCTTATCGGATTTTTTTTTTTGTACAGGCCGATCCAAGTACATTGCCTACTTTTCACTTGGTCGTTAAACCGTCGGCAAAGATGACAAATAGTACAAACGCCCCTCCTGTTACAACGAACACAACGAATTTGTCGCAGCAACAGCAAGTGCCATTACGAGAGACATCACAGCAGCATGACCAGCAGCAGATACCGAATCCTTCTCAGCCATCGTTCACAGCCACGACTTATCCAGCTCTGTTACCGGGAGGATACCAAGTGGTGGCGATTAAGTAAGTCAGCAAGAATACATATACTTAAAAACATTTTAGCAAGAGAACGCTAAACTTGGGTGTTATCTATAGTGGCCAGTATTTCCTTGCACCAGTCCTTGTACCAGCGTATAACCTTCCATCCTTACCAAACCAACCTTTACCGACAGCTCAGAATACTTATTACCTACAAACTCCACAACAAAGCCATCCTCAGCAACAACAACAACAAAATACTTCGCCTGCATCTACTGTTCATCGAGCTCGCAACGAAGTTCAGAGAGCAACCTCGATATGGCTTGCGATGAAACTCATCGTGATTTTATTTATAATGTGCCAAGGAGCCAATATCTATCGTATCGTTTTCTTCCATATTGCTGCGTTTATTTTCTTTTTATACCAGACGGGCAGGTTACGTGTTGTGATACGGAGGGTATCCCTTGAGGAACTTGGCCGTCTTGGAAATGAGCCGGTCAGAGGTAACCATTATTTCGGTTTATTGTGGAAACAAAAAAATTGCTAACGTGTTAAATCCGGTAAATTAGCAACAGCTTCAGGGCCAGCATTTACTGGTGGTGCAGCAACAAGCCCACTTTCTGCGAATGCCACTTCAAATAACGTTCAAAGAGACTCATCACAAGCCGCGCCATCATCGTCACCATCCTCTCCGTCATCAACTACAGCTACAGATGCAGATGCAGCTGCAGGTACAGATACAGCGGGATCGTCATCATCATCGCCGGCGGCTTCTGCCGGTACGCATCCGGAGACGCCCGCTACGTTTTTGGAAGCTTTGAAACGGGGCGCCTACACTTTCTTAGCATCACTGTGGCCTAATTATGGGCACGATCCACGTATTGCACAAGCATTCGAGAATGGACAGCAGGATGGGGTAAGTTCTCCGGGAAGGCAGATTGGAAGATATGAATAAGACGGAAATCCATTAACATGCTTTAATACTTGTAGTTGGAAGGATTCTAATCGCTGGCGAAATAAAGAAGAGAAGCCCTCAAGGAACCTTGATTTTCCTGAATGTTTGGATAATTTGTAAAAACGATTTTTTTTTACCGTACCATAGATCAGTTGGAGATTACTTGGTCGAAGATATCAATCATCCTATTAATAACATTCCTCTTAAGATGCTTCTGCGGAGTACATGATAGTTATAGCAAACTGATGAAAATGGACATGTCGCCAGCGGACAGGAACTGTCGATCAACCCACAGCCAATGTTCTGCTTTTCTGGCAGCATAGGCAAAGTGCATTAAAGCAACTTTTTATGCGATTCCTATTTACTATTCTCCCGTAAGAAAAAGTGGATTTTATTTGCGGGCGTTTGTTAGAAAATGATTCGGTGCTTAAAGGAACAGGAGGGCATTAAGTGAATTAGCGTGTAACCAACTTATTCTTCGTTGTTCAAGATCTGATATTTTCGCTTACGCACACAATATATAGATTCAATGTGAAGATTGTATTTAATGAAGAATAAACAAAGAAGCAAGATATAAAAAGGAAAAAATTACATAGAAAGCAAAGAGGAAGAAAAAGAAAGACGAGTTATGGAGCTAACAGAGATTTACAGATTTATTTCCTCGCCCAGCGGTCTCGGATGCTTGAAGTCCATTCGGGTGCGCCTTCGAATCCATTGCGGCCGTGGCTGTAATCCATAAAGGCCTGATAGATTTCTTCTTGAGTATTCTAATCAATGGAATCAATTGTATTAGTGCTACTGTAGTACGAGCTAAAGGGTCTGGGTTTACTTACCATGACAAATGGTCCGTGTTGTACGATAGGTTCTTTGATAGGCTTTCCTGCAATCACGACGAAGTGACAATCATCCGATAGGGATTCGACCGGGATCACTGTACCACCGTTGTCGCTCAAGACCAAAGTATGATGTGCATCAGATTTGTGTTGCTCTGATCCGAACAGGGCTGTACCCGACAAAGTATAAATAAAGCCAGTAAATTCTTTTGGAATGACTTGCTCCACTTTCTTTCCCTTCTTCAGCTTGATGTCAATAAACATAGTGGGTGTTCGTGTCAGGACGGGGCTTTTAGCGCCGTAAGATTCGCCGGCAATGACCTTGATGTCGATTCCTGTTTCGGGGGAGACGTGGACCACCTTTTCCTTTGGAAATTCTTGGTAGGTTGGTTCCGCCATTTTATCCTTAGCGGAAAGATTGACCCACAGCTGAAGACCATGGCCACGACCTTCCTTTGCAGGCATTTCGGCGTGAACAATGCCACGGGCAGCCGACATCCATTGCAAATCACCTAATTATCGTTGATGGGAAGTGTTAGCCATTTTTCGTGCCATGCACGTAGATGATAACTTACCAGGTCCAATTTTGCCCTTGTGGCCCTTGAAGTCTTCGTGCAGAAATTCACCCTCAAGGACGTAGGTCACTGTTTCGAAGCCACGGTGTGGATGATCAGGGAAACCTGCGGGGACACTGACATCAAACTCGTCTAATACAAATGGGAATGGTATAAGTTAAAAAGCGGATGATCCTACGGTTATCTTACCAAGCATTAAGAAAGGGTCAAGGTTACGAAGTTCACGGGTGCCAATACTGCGAAACACTGGAGAGATGGAATCAAACGTTAAGACATCCCATGTAACCCGGAGCATTAAGCTAGTTTCTATATCTTTTTTACCTCTGGCACCATCACCATCCATTTGTGCTCTGGAAAGAACGGACTTGACAATCTTACGTGCAATGTTTCCGGTCATTGTTGTTGTCTTTGTTTGCTTGTTGTATTATCTGTTTGAAAAAGTTGTGGGGTGACGGTGGCCGCTTCGTAGAGTTTTCTTTTATAGTTTGGTTCTCTTTCAAATTCCGCTCATGGTTTGTCAACGCTGACAGAATCTGGGTTTGAATTAATAATAATTTTCTTATGTGGAGATGATGAAATCAAACGGTCTTGCTCTCATAAGCAAAAAGTTCGCTCATCGTCTCTTTCTCTCACTTTCCAACAGACTTTGATCTTTGTCAGAAATGGCCTGTAGCAGGTCCACACAAACTGAAACACCTGTTCAGAAAGTCCAGCATAAGATGTCCTTACTTATTCCAAAGAGTCAGCATCAGTCAGCCATGAGCACGTGCTGTTTTCGACTTCGTGCGACATGCTCGCAGATTCTGCATTATCATTTAGAGTGCACAGACCCACTTCGTTTAGATGCCTTAGATGTCATCCTGGACGGTGGTCATTTGACGATTGAAATATCCTTTTGGACATGAAGTGAATTGAAAAAGAAAAAGATTTCTTCGTTTTATTCCTACTTTATCCATCCTTCACTCACCTATTTCCCCCAAATACTGCATCAGTAGGATTAATGAAATGGACTGTAGTACATCCTTCGTATGGATGCAACAGCCGCTCGTAGAGGCAAAGTGAAAAAAAAAAGAAACATAAAGAGCACTGATAGGTCGGAAGCTCACGCAGAGAAAAAATTGCATAATACTGAAAAAAAGGTAATGGCGAAATACGACTTCGGGTTAGATAGCCAATGTAGCATGGATCAAGCACACAGTTCGAGACAGCGTATGTCCTACTTACACACAAAGATTGAAAAAAAGGGATAGGAATTCATGGTTCATTAGGCTTCGTTTTTTATCTTCCACAAGCCATGGTGATTACGCCACTCTCTTCTACTCTGGGAAAGCAGGTGCCTCATGGAAAGCTAAAGAAGCTATGCATTGTTTTCGATTGGGAGATTCAAAATATCCTTTTTCTGATCTTCTTGTTCCTTATGAATTGAACATTAGCTCCTTCTGAGTTTATGTCCTTAACAGGTCTTCTATACATCCGGAACATCTGCTCAGGTTATTGCTTGATCCAACGGATACAATGACAGCATACATCAAACATGCATTCGATTCCGTCATAAGCGACCATATACAAAACCAATATCCTCTCATCTTTTCGCAAATGTATATACAGGTAAATTAATACGCTCTAAAACGATGCAATTATGATCGGAAGCTCCTGGCTCATGGCATGAAAGAAATTGGATCGTGCCACACCTTATATCCCGAAAATTGCTCGATCTCTTGAGAATATGTTCAGAATAACTCGTGAAGCATCCTGTCATCCTTATACTGCTGTGGCTTTGGGTTGTCTTCAAGTATGTACGAGACAAAGAACTGCTCAGAGACTAACTTTTTTTTTTTTTTTGGTTAGCGCCTGACATTCCAGTATCAGTTAGGATATGATGATAACGACGGAGAGAAAGATGAATGCAGAGCCATATGGGAGAGTGCAGTTGTCGGTTTGTTCAGTGGTGTGAAGCGACAAATCTTGTCGAAAAAGCCGAAATGGGTAAGGATATACAGGCTTTTGTAGTCGCAGTAAGATTGTTGATGTGCCACATTGCCGAAAAGCTCAAGGCCACGCCTACACAGTATCCAGCGGACACGAATAGCAGTAGCGATAGTACTAATACCAACAGCAATAGTAGCACTAGCGGCAGCAGCAACAACTCGTCTATGTTTTTCCAAGTGAATACGCAATCGACGGATTCGCTTTCTTTAGGACTTCCGGACTTGCCAAGCTTGCCAGCTTGAAACGGTTTATTTCACGGCTGTATCATGCTTCTATCATTTCATAGCTCCTACTTAATGTTGCTATTAGAAGCAATTATTCAATAGCTGATGATTTCTATTGTATGCATTCATGATGTAAATAATGGGGTACGCTTCTTTTTATTACAGTCTAGATAGCAAATCAGTCGGAAGCCTGGAGTTTGTTTCAGCTGACTCATGATCATTTCTTTTCTTGGTACTGCCCGACTTGAAACCGGAGAATATCAGAGACGCCAAAACTTGCCTTTCACTGTTCCCTCTTCGTATCTTTTCCCTCCCATTTCTTATGTATTCATATGATAAACCTCCCGCAACACGATTAATTATTCATCCATCGGCAAGTGCCGTATTTCGGATGCCACTGGCACTCGACGACTATCTTATACTCCAATCCCTTTTACGGGAAGAGCAAGCGAGGCAAGAGAGAGTAGCTTTAGAACGATTGCGTCTGCAACAAGCCCTGTACAATCTAAAGCAGCTCAAGGAGAGATATCGCCGTGAGCGATGTCGTCGTATACAACACTGTCTGGATGCTTTCCGGAGGCAGGCATTGATTCGCCACGCACAGGAAGATGTTGAATATCGCCAGCTTATTGCGGCCGCTGTAGAAAGACAGCGAATGGATGATATGTGGAAACGATATCAGCAGCAGCGATTGCAGATAGAAAGAGAGGAAGAGCAATTTGACGACGAACAAGGGTTTCGCGATTTCCGTGCGGAGCAACTGAGTGAACTCCTCCGACTTGCCTTTGGCAAGCCCTGTAGACAACAACAAAGAGAAGTGAAAAAAGCCGAAGTCGACGTACAGAAAGATAAAGCACAAGAAGAAGAGGAGGAAAAAGAAGAGATAGAAGAAGAACAAACACCGGACGCTCAATCGATACAAGATCTATGGGAATATATTGTACAACAACAGCAGGAAAAACAAGAGGAAGAAGCTAAAGAACAAGAACAAGAACAAAGATATGCACGCAGTATTGATCGTAGTGAAGAAATCCCACGATCAAGCTTTCTAGCTCCTGAACATGAACAACTGCAGGAAGCACCGTTAAGAAAGCAGCAGCCTTCTCTACATGATCAAACGACTCCTCTCAAGAACCTGGTGGACGAGCTTGTTCGTGCTCCTGTGAATGTAGGTGATCAGAGTGAAACCTGGTCAGACAACAACGCAGTGGATCAATCAACGGAGGAAGAAGGGAACGAAGAGGAAGAAGAAGGTGAGGTGGAAGAAGAAGCGACGATGCCAACTACAGCATCCATGTTCGTACCGCAGCAAATCATTACCGAGGCTGAGCCCACGCCTATACAAGGACGTGATGTGTCTATGGACTACATGGATCCGTACAAAGCTGAGAAGTTGGCCGCATTACATGATATCCAAAAACAATTGGATGACATCCAAGAACGAAAAGAAGCCGCGATTCTTTCCTCTTCCCTCAGTTTTCAACCCACGGAAAAACCTCGGCCACTTGTTTTACCTGCAACCACCAAGAACAACCGAGCCTACTTAGGCTATGAAGATGAAATCATGCAAGTGCTGCTTAAGCTTGACGCGATTGAATCAGGTGGTGATCGTGACGTCCGTCAAGTTCGGAAGCAATTAGTGAAGCAAGCTGAAACGATGCTAGAACGGTTGGACGACCACAAACAGCAGGAATGGAGAAGATTAGAGCAGCAGCAGCAAAAAGCACAGCAGCAGCCTGTTTACGCATGAAAAAAGAAAGGAACAGCACGATAGAATGGATGTAATTTGTATAAAGCACGAGACTGACTCTTGGTGGACCAAGTTCTTTAAGCTTTCAATGAACAAGATATGGCCATGTTTTGTTTTTGCTTACATATTTGAGTAACAAGACGAATGATATGTGCGACATTTGTGCAAAGTGATACGGTTATTAACTATTACCGTGAGAATACGAACTGGATAATGCCAGGTGAAAAAAAGCAAGGCATGTCATCGTAAGTTTACCCTTGTGGAAGTCTAGATCCCTTTCTCGCGTGCATGATGGACAGTAATTTGTGTCATCTTAAAAAACACGATAACATTTTACGATTCCATAGCACAAATCGGATGTTTACCGTCCGATATTTCATGTCTGTGCTCGTCTTCACTCGTTCCCTTACCATGAATTTGTTGGTGCCTTTCTTTTCTGTACTTATTCTACGCTAATAGCAGAAATTCGATGCTCATGATATCTTAAAAGCCTCTAGCCGGTATTATTTACTTGTTTGTTAAAAGTTTTCGTTTCTTTGAACAAAAAATAGAAAGTGTTAACTTAATAATGGATTTCCGCATCTAGCATATTCTCGTGCGACATGCAACCTTTTTTTTTTCGTGCTTCCAAGGAGAAGTAAAATTTCATCACGTCAGTTGAACTGCGCACAGGACCAATGCTCATGTTATTTTTCTTGCTTTAACGAGATGCTTTCTATGTTATGTAGATATCATGATGCTGTGCTTCTATCATCCACCCTCTGACGTTACTTTAGCCACGTAGAGTCATAGATATGCTCGCACCTTTCGGAAAACTTCTAGCTAATCGAGATAGTACCCTTTTAGGATAATGAAGAACCTTCTATCACAGTTGGCATGGTGACGAGCCCCAAATTCTTTCGCTGATCTATTTAGTAGCCAAATACGAATCCGTTGTATTACGGTGAGTCCATGCTTAGAAAAAAAAACAGTGAAAAGACGCTAGAGCATCTCTTTCTCCTTTCGTTACATTGGCCAAGGAGAGGGGGCACTTATTCCGATCCTATTTTGACGAAGGGAACATGCGACCTCTAGTCCTGATTATAAGAATGCCGTAGGTGGAACAGGAAAAGGAAGAAGAAATAGCAATCAGCATACACCACGTTTTACGTAACGCGCCACATCTATTCCATCTGTAGTTATTGGACTACTGTACTTCATTTCTAAGTTAATTACAAGGCTTGGGTTTATTCCTGTTTCAGAGAAGGTCAAGTTGTACTAATTCCGTTGCTATAGTCCATAAATGCATTCCAGCTTGAAAGCTTAGGTAATGGGGTTACTCTGGTTTTGTACATGCTGGCAATCGATGTCTTCTCTATAATCATCCCATAAAGAGCTAAGTTTGATACTGTTTATGGATCCTAGCTCTCATTAGTACTTTTTTAATCTCTAAATCTATCTTTATATTTGCGTCGTTGCTCTATCATCAAGCAGGCTTCAAACATTGCTCCTCTGAGCGTTCAGATAAATGATGAATTGTGCTGTACCAACTTAGGCTTTTTGACTATCGTTTATACAGACGTCGAAAGATATCCCCAGTGGGTCAGTTTATGTGCCGACAGCTCCGTTCTTCATACATACGCCTTCTTCGGCATCAGAGCACATCTCCTTTGGAATGCTTACCTTTTACATACGGATTGCCAGCGAGTTGGCAAAAAATAACTCGAGTTTGGACTAATCCGTCTCTCTTTCTGACTTCAAAGTTGAAATGATCTCAAAATTTCAACTGTCTATTGAATCTGGTTTACCGCCATAGTGCATTATCCGTGACCTCTATTATGAATGTCCGGGCTGAAAGACTAAACTGTATACGTCGTTTGCAAGGCCAACTATGTCGAACAGTGTGGCGCATATGGACATTGCGCTTGCTGGCTGGTTTTCTTAGTATAGGCTGTGAATAAACATTATATCGGATCTTCTGAAGCAGGACTTCGGGTCCAATTTGTTAGGTAACGCGACTTAGGTTTCATATCCCGCCGTGGGACGAGTGTGCAAGCTTAAAATCTTTTGGGTTTCCGAACCAATACGAGCCGTGTGTGCAGGAGTCTGTATCCCATCGGGGGAAACGCTTACCTGCAAGTGCACGGATGACAAGGTCTCTACGTAACACTAGTATTTCCTTCTCAAACTGAAACGTTCTGCACTAGTGAGAACAGATACAGGACAAAAAGAATAAAGAAGGCATGAAGACGGTTTTGTGTTCAAAAAGTGTTTAAATAGTGTTCATTTGAAATGAAACAGTAACAACCTGTCTTACCCCTCCTTTTTTTTTCGCTTTCCTTCCATTTCCTTTTCTTTCTTCTCTTTCATCATGGACGCTCCGATTGAGTCAAAATCGGAATACGCCGAGGATATACGTAATATTCAAACCTATTCTATGGAGGAGAAGCAAATCAATGATTCGGCCATCGTCGAGAATTATGTGAAGCTTGAGTACAACACAGCTGGCCAAGCCCAATACAGAATTAGTCCAACGGAGAAAAGACTAGTTCGCAAACTAGATTTTGTATATGTAATGCCATTGGTGATTCTACTGAATTTGTTGCAGGTAAGCGATGAATGACTCGGCATTTTTTTTTCGGCTGCATACTAAATATTCATAGTTCTTTGACAAAACAGCTATTACTTGGGGCAGCTTATTAGGTTTAATCACTGACAATCATCTTGAGGGCGATCAATTTAACTGGATCAGTTCCATCTTTTATTTGGGTTACCTTGTTTTTCAGGTGAGTGGCAAAAGAAAAGAGACTAAAACGCCACGACATGCATCCTGGTCTAAATTTAAACTGCTTTGTTGTGCCTGTTGTGTGAATGACAGCCTGTCAACGCCATTGCCATCCAGCGTTTCCCACTAGCAAAATATTTGGGTGGCATCATCATGATTTGGGGTCTGGTACTCCTGCTCACATTCAAATCGCACAACTTTTCGCAGCTGGCAGGCCTTCGATTTCTTCTTGGCTTGTTCGAAGCAGGCGTTTACCCTTGTTGCATTGTGTTATTAAGCACTCTTTATCGGCGGAAAGAACAAGCTGTGAGGATTGGGATTGTGTACATATGCAGCGGCGCTGCAATGACATTTGGCAGTCTGATCGGCTATGGAATCGGTCATATGCAAGGTCTCGCGAATTTGGCAGGATGGCAATGGTAAGTCGTGTGAAGCTTTTGCTTAAACTAAAAGAACGAAATTGAAGTCAGTAACTTCTCATTTTTTGGAACTGAAAACTGTCCTTAGGATGATGGTTATTCTTGGTGCTGTTACCATCCTTGTTGGTATCGCCACCTTCTTTTTCCTCGTCGATAATCCAAAATCAAAATGGCTTCGCCTCAGCAAAGAAGAAGAACACATTGTAAATGATCGCATATTGGATAATAAGGTTGTCAGGACAAAGGAAATCAAGAAATCCCATATCCTGGAGGCTTTGACAGAGGTCCGGTTTTATTGTTATATCGCGGTGGCGCTTCTGCTCAGCTTGCAAAATGGAGCACTTAGTACATTTACAGGACTTATTACTCGAGGATTTGGATACGATGTAATAGATATAAGTGGATTCCGTTCCGATAACTGATGATCCATTCTTAGAATTTCACTTCGATCTTGTTGGCTATGCCCGGCGGAGTGTGCGACTGCATATATATCGTGATCGCTGTATGGATTAATTATAGATATGGCCATACGCTCTATACTGCTTCAGTTCTTCTGTTGTTTGCGCTAACCGGACTCATCCTGCTGGTCGTAATCCCACTCGGCAAAGCGAAACTTTTGGGTCTTTATCTTTGTTGGGGCTATGCGGCTGCTTTCACCTTGGTTTTAATTAGCGTAGCGAACAATGTCGCAGGGTACACCAAGAAGATCTTTTACAGTAGTTGTGTGATTGTCTTTTCTACCATCGGCAACTTCAGTGGCACATTCTTAATGTTTCCAAGGGAATATCCACGCTACACAACTGGTATGGTAGTTTATATCGTCTGCGACGCCCTCAGTATCCTATTACTACTCGTTGCAAGATATTCCATGTACAAATCAAATCAAAAGCGATTAGGAAAAGGTTCAAATATGGCAAATGACGATACGAACTATACAGACGATATCACAGACCGCGAAAACGCTAATTACATTTACCGCCTATAGATTATAGCTTTTCTCCTTTTCATCTTGCATAATTAAAAAGCATCATTGTGACATATAAGCTTACATTGTATCATGAAAGTAGATCCTTCCAATTTCCTCTATTACGGCTACATATAGCAGGGAATGCTGCTCAATGATGAGGTCAAGCAGGGAGCACAAGCGAGGCCTAGATCGTTGAAGTCCCGAACTGTCGGCGTCCGCCGGTTACACGGTTTGACAATTAAATAACCGAGGTCACCATTGCCTGATTTCGCGATTGTGTCATAGCACAAGAGTTCATTGCAGTCTTATAATAATTCATCCAAGAATAGGGTAAAACTCTGTCCGCGCTTTTCTTCAATAGAGTTTTTGTACTCCATCATTCCTTAACTATGCTCATTAGCTCCAAGTCGGCATACCAAAATGGCAGTTAAACTGTGGCGACAAAATCAGAGAATATCAAAAAAAGCTTATATATTTCTCTGTTTGCTGTCTGCTCTTTCTCTCTTTCGTCCTCTCTACCATGGCTCGGGTATCCACACCATTCGATTTGCCACTGACACCCTTCGAAAAGCAACCTCGGGAAAAGCTGCGTGGAGAAGACGGAACTTATCTCTATGGTTACGCTGACGACGACCAAATTACAACAGCAGAAGAACGCGCATTCGTGCGGAAAATTGATTTCATGATTTTACCCATTATCTGTACTATCAACTTCATGCAGGTTTGTTCGTAATCCTCGATTTCCTCAAAGTGAATCCCAGTATCTAAGTAACACATCTTCGCCTTTCTAATGACAGTTTCTTGACAAAACAACAATTAATTATGCTTCCATGTTGGATATCAAGTCAGATTTAAATATTGATGGCTACCAGTACAGTACCATTGCATCTATATTCTATCTAGGATACCTCCTGTATCAGGTAACATGATCAACCTGAGGAAAATATATATTGACCATATTGCAGGTTCCCAACAACTATCTGCTGCAAGTTGTTCCTTTGGGAAGATATATCGGTTTAATTGTTTTTATATGGGGACTTATCCTGTTATGCCATGGCTTCGGACAAAACTTTTCCCAGTTGGTAGCGATGCGATTCCTATTAGGTCTCTTCGAGGCTGGTATCTATCCTGCCTTGACTATCCTCGTTTCTACATTTTATCGTCGTGCTGAACAACCCACACGGCTGGGTGTGGTATGGCTCTGTAATGGCGTTGCAATGATTCTTGGCGGCGCTATAACCTATGGTATTAAACGCATGCCAGACCACCACGGCCTGGCCGGATGGCGATGGTAAGCTCATTAAACAAAACCAAGCAGAAATAGTCATACAACGATTTGTTGAACGCTTCCTTATTTATGTAGGATTATGTTTATACTTGGTGGTATCACCTGCATCCTTGGTATTATAGCCTTTTTCTTCTTGATCGACAATCCAAAGTCCAAGTATCTACGCTTGAATGCCGAGCAGGAAATACTCGTAGAAGAACGCACGCGCGACAATGCCGTCGTCAGAACAACCGTCGTCAAGCGAGAACAAATCAAAGAGGCATTGAAAGAAACGCGCCTCTGGGCTTTTTGTTTTGCTTGTCTTGCGTTCAATCTTGGCAATGGCGGTCTAACCATCTATAGTACCCAAATTGTGAACGCTTTTGGTTACGATGTAAGCAAAAACGCTTGTTAGAAAGACAAGATATGTTTATCGATGTTTCTAATATTTTGTGACAGGAATACAATAGCATTCTTCTCACAATGCCTGCGGGTTTACTTGATATCGTCTTTATTTTGCTCGGTGTGTATCTCGTATACAGAATCAGACAGACTCTTTACGTTGCATGCGCGGTGATGATGACCGGCACCTTGGGCATGCTATTGATGGTCGTTATTCCTCAGACGAAACTGAAGCTGATCGGACAATACATCACCTATTCGTATACACCGACCTACGTCCTCATGCTCGCATCCATTTCCAATAATGTTTCTGGTTATACGAAAAAGATCTTTTACAACAGCGTCATGATGATATTCTATACTGTCGGCAACTTCATTGGTCCTTTCGTGATGAATGTTGAAACAACACCTAAATATGCCGGAGGCTTCATTATTTACATCTGTTGCAACATTGTGGGTGTTATTCTTCTCCTGTTTGCTCGTTGGAGAATGGCCATTGTCAACCGACGCCGCTTAGCCCGATCTCCTGGCGAGGTCACGAACGTAGAGGATGACTTGACGGATGTCCAGGACCCGAACTTTATTTACCGGCTATAAACCTGCATTTTCTTTTCCTTTGCTACGGACATACAACACTAAACCAACTTGGTGTACAGTCCTTGTCTCAAATTCATTTTACAGACACTACTACATTTTACCGCTTGTAATATACGTGCTAATGAAATTAAAATAACATAAAAACGTATAACTCATTTCCGAACTGATAAAGATATTTACAATTTCTCGTATTCTGTACAACACGTGAGCAGCATTAGACCGCACTACGTTCCATTTATGAATTCGGTGGATTCCCGCTGATGGGTTCACAAAAGCTGTCCGTGTCACCAAAGCGTCTCACCCAAGAGCGAACGAATTCACCTAGAAGGCTTGGCGGAGTAAAGCAAGTCGCGGTGCGGGTAAAAGGTTTTAGTTCTTTTTCGTTTTATCAAACCGAAGGGATCCGCTGTTTAAGCAAAATTGGCAAAACAGTTAAAGAAAATGCCTCACACATAGAACGTGCTACGAAAGAGTAAAGTTTTTCTTTTACATTACACCATCCGGTCGATTGGCCGTGCAACATGATCTTGGCATGACATGACGCACAGGGAAGTCGAAGGTTACCTTTCGAATAGTGGCAGCTAATGCACAGTTTTTGGTGGGTAAAGCGGCTCAGATTGGATTGACTGGTGTGTAAAGAATGGTGCCAAAGTTGAATCCGGTGCGTAGCTGACCGTCTATACGATCTTAAACCAGAAAAAGGAGCAACGTGCAGTGAAGGGTGGATGTGTCACTTAATACACTGTTTTTAGAAAGGACCCTTTGTCCCACAGCAAAAAAAAAATGATTTTGCATTTCTCGGGAAATGTAAGTTTCGTACGCCGAGATATATCTCTTTTTGCGCGCTGATAGATCAGATGTAGCATATTCATAAAGTTTTCTCTCATATCCTTCCTAAGCATGTATATTGGCAACTCCCTGTCCATGCTATAAGTTAAACGTCTTATAGCAGGAAAGAGAAGACTCGTATAGAATACAGCGAAGTTTAAGAGGTCATCTCTATCTTATATTTATTGCTGCCCTACTTGTAGCTTTTCGTGCTGTAAATGGCAACACCACGTGGAGTTAAATATAAGATCCCACGAAGACTTAGAATCATGAGCGTAGAAGACATACCTGTCCTGAACAAGGCTGTGCCTTCTCACAATTGCCTGACTATTTATGGATTACATTTTTTTTTCCATATCCTTAACGTGTGATTCTAGTGGTCCAGTGCCCATAAAAGTATTAGGCTTTCTGAATAAGACCAGTGAGAAAAGTTTCCAGCAAGCAAAGCCATAGCAAAGACAAATTGGATAACTGCAGATGCGATACTGTTAAGTGTTGCGTGGCCCCGAGTAACGGATCAATCCAACGTAAGCCGATCTTTCTATCCGATATCCATTAACCCAACGGACTGTAATTCTAAGAAATCAAGAGCAGGGAAACAAATAACAGTTGATGAAAGAGGCCGGTAATCTGAGTGGAATCAGCTATAAACATCTCCTGACATTACGTCGGATAATCTCTGTGCAACGAAGCAAAAGTTGGCGATCATTGGGTGCAGAAAGAGCAAAATAAAGATCGGTCTGAAATACAGATCTTTCAGAGCATCGAACAGCAAAACTAACAATCGGAATAACTAATTCAGAAAAACAGTACTGGACAAATCTCTTTATTGACAAAACACCGTCGTTTGACTTTAGTATAGCTTGGAAGAAGGGCTTTTGTCCACCTCATAAAACCTTCTACAGCAATGAACATGGCAGCAGAACTGTGCAATAATCCAGAGCCAAAAATCAAACCCTTTAATGGAAACATGCACGCTGCTGAGCAGAGATTGTTAGACATGGACAAGCAAGCTTAATCATCTCACGCTTTCTTTTTTTGAATACAGATTTCTTTGCTTCTAAACTAACGCAATAGAGCCAACGGATATCAAACATCATCAACTCACTGACCCATCCTATGTGTTTACCTTCCAACTGCGGATATATTGCCACATAAAACAACTAGAAGAATTTTCCTAGACCAGAGCTAAAGACTTTTCCAACAAGACCAGTAGCATTTCCTCCAAGCGTGCCTAAAGCTGATTGGGCGGCATTTCCGGCCCATTTTCTCTTAGCATCCTTATCACATTGCGTGTATCCAATGACATTAGCCATGTTCAGCACAATGGCCACCGCAACGATGACAAGCCAAGATGGGTTGAACCCAATCAGACATGCCAGTGCCAATAAGACCCAAATCGCAGGTGTAACGTAGAGAACCGTCCAGAATAATCGTGAGTCTGCAGGATTGTTTTGACGATTGGGCTGCGCATAATTAGGCTCAATACCGATCGCAATCATAGCCAAGTCTTTTTCTTTTGTTTTCTTGAAACTTACGTTTGCACTCTCAAAGACCCATCGATTCGAACCATCCTCTTGAATCTCATTCCACCACCGTAAACCAACCAACAACCGACCTGATACATTCTTGACTGTCCAGAAGTCAAAGGCAAGAAGCAGAATAGTGATCACAAAGATGAGCGTGAAATTCTTGGTGAAGAGAGAGCCAAAAAAATAGGTCAATATGGCACCAGTACGGAATAAGAGAAAGAAGAATGCAGCCACGGGATGACTTCAGGCAACGTTACAATCATACTATTATATTGCACATCGTACCTTGACCGTTCAAAGTAATCTCTAACTGCACTATTATTTCTGGGGCCATGGCCAGCTTCCAAGTCAACAGCAGTTGTATTGAGAAGGTTAGTTCTACTTTCGTCTGCCTAGAGAAACATTAAGCGATGGCATTGGGAACGATAAAAAAGAGGTACCATAAAAGAATGAGCCAAGCGTTTGGAAAGGGTGAAATCTGCACAATTGACTGGGAATGAAAATAAAACGAGACTTCCCTAGATGCTTCCAGTGTAAGCACCATTCTTTCTTTGCCTAAATCCGAGATGTTACCCTACTGATTGTTCACTGTTACTTTTAACAGGCTTATTTATCTTAATGATAGCTCAAGTAAAGAAGCTAATGCATAGGTCGAACGTTGTTGTCACGTCCAATCAAGGGCAATGGATAGACCTGTCTATTCATTTCTGCGCATTTACTTTTAGGACGTTAAGATCGTAGCTTAAAGACTTCTAATTGCGCTATAAATCAAAGGAAATGTCCAAATTGTGCTTTCGTGCGATATGTTACGTCTCTCTAAAGCATCTCGGAATAGCAGACGTGCAATTGTTTGGTGTTGATGACAATTGTTCTTTGTTTGTCGCCCTCATTTGTTGTTATATACATCCTATCTCCTTTTTATCCTTCTTTATTCGATCTAGTTTCCGCCGCCTGTATTTAAGCTTAATAAGAACGGCCAGATTATTACTCTCTCTTAAGGCAGTATACTGTTTCAACTTTATGCCTCCAATACTTACGTGCGCTAAACAGGAAAAAAAAAAGAGGGCAAGTGCCACGAACGGGTAACCAGTCGTCTACTAGTCCCTTTATTAAAACAGCCATAAAGCATTACAACGACCCAAACCCTCTGCTATTTCAACATTTCTGCATTACTTGTGTGGTGTTATGGTCACTCTTCTTTAGCACGGTCGCAATGCTGTCATTTTCAGCTCAGGAACCCCTTTTTGCCTAAACGCACCATAATTGTGACTCAGATTTCTAACGGTGGTCGTATCCCGAATGTTGCACTCAATGTCTCCTTCACTGCAAGTACAATGACTATCCGCGTCGTTCCATTAGGCGCAGGTACGCCGTAATCGATCCATTTCCAGTGCTTCCTATTGACGCCCTATTAGGGCAAGATGTTGGCCGAAGCTGTGTCCTGGTAACCATTGGCGGAAAGAACATTATGTTCGATGCTGGCTTTCACATGGGCTTCAACGATCATCGACGATTTCCCGATTTCAGTTATATTTCGAAAACAGGAAATTTCACAGAAGTTCTGGATGCAGTTATCATTAGCCATTTCCATTTGGTAAGGGATAACAAGTATTGATGAGAACGTAGCAATCATGATATTTTGACGTATAGGATCACTGTGGTGCTCTTCCCTATTTTACAGAAATGTGTGGATACGACGGGCCTATCTACATGACACATCCAACAAAGGCGATTTGCCCACTTCTTCTTGAAGATTACAGAAAAATTACTGTGGAACGAAAAGGCGAAACCAACTTTTTTACGTCGGCAATGATTAAGGATTGCATGAAAAAAGTAACAGCTGTCAATTTGCATCAAACGATCAAAGTCGACGATGAACTAGAAATCAAACCGTATTATGCTGGCCATGTGCTTGGTGCTGCAATGTTCTATGTTCGAGTTGGAAATGAATCCGTTGTATATACGGGAGACTACAATATGACGCCTGATCGACATCTGGGAGCAGCATGGATCGATAAAGTTCGACCAGACGTATTGATCACGGAAAGCACTTATGGCACGACTATTCGTGACTCAAAACGATCCCGGGAACGAGACTTTCTACATAAAATACACGAGTGTGTTCAAAATGGAGGCAAAGTTATCATTCCGGTTTTTGCATTGGGTAGAGCTCAGGAGCTTTGCATCCTGATTGAATCCTATTGGGAACGAATGGGTATGAAAGTGCCGGTCTACTTCTCTACTGGTCTCACCGAAAGAGCGACACAATATTACAAATTGTTTATCAACTGGACAAATGAGAAAATCAAATCAACCTTTGTACACCACAATATGTTTGACTTCAAACATATCGAACCATGGAATCGCACCTATGCCGAGCTTCCAGGGCCAATGGTCCTTTTCGCGACGCCTGGTATGCTCAATATTGGCACATCCTTGGAAGTATTCAAGAAATGGGCCCCGGATCCAAAGAACATGTTGATCATGCCTGGTTTCTGTGTAGCCGGGACTGTCGGGCATAAAGTACTTCAAGGGGCCAAAGTGGTGGAGATTGATACCTACACCAAGGTCGAAGTGAACTTGCAGGTTCGTGTGATGTCGTTCAGTGCCCATGCCGATGCAAAAGGTATAATGCAGCTAATACGGAATTGTGAGCCGCGCAACGTCGTACTGGTGCACGGAGAACGAATTGTCATGGATAGCTTGAGTGGTAACATCGCGAAGGAGTTTGGTATACCATGCTACCATCCAGCAAATGGAGTGGCAATAGATATCGAGACACCCCGAAATCTTACCGCTAAATTAAGTGTGGACTTGTTGAATTCAGTCCTCAACGAAAGTTATCAAAAGAAACTAAGGGATGGAATAAGTGCACTTCAGCCGCAATCATGTATTCCTCTGCATGGCGTCTTACGGACGAATTACAACGGTCAGCTCAATGGCTTATCTGGAGCGAACCAACCTCAGCTGGAAATTGTACATCCATCCCAAATTATGGGCGATCAACAAGACCATGACTCCTTGCAGCAGCCACAACTGACCTTTGAAATTGAAAAAGAATTCAATATGCTTTCCTTGTTTAACGACATGGGACTTTCAGACACACAAACCATCCACATGCGAGTTATGGATCTCTTATACGTAGAAATAATTCAATCCTTGCCTACGAGCCACAAAATCGAGCGGAAGGCAACCAGCCTGAAGATTCGCAGTGTTACAATCGCTTTGCAGGACCATAAAAGTGGAGTGCTCAAAATTTTATGGAGCAATGAAGATGAAGAGTTGGCCAATCGAATCCGGGGAGCAGTAAACCGTGTCCTGTATAGTAGTAAATGAAAAACCATTTTTGTAAATGTTCCGCAACAATAAATAGTAAAGCATACATGTTAACGATAATGCTAAAGGACTGTACAAATGCAAATTTTTTTATTATTTTACTCTAACAATCGAGGCGTCATTTACTCTATTCCCAAAACACCCTTCAATTTCGCCACCAGCCTCCATTCCTCTTTGGACAAGTCGTCACGGAATGATTCCTTGAGAATATCGATAGATTGACGAGTGATTCTACTGTAGAGAGCATCGCCTTCTTCAAAGTGACGACCGTACGTCTTAGGGGTCTCGTACACCGCACATTCAATCTTAATAGCGACGCCGCCACCAGCCTGGCCCTTCTTGACGATTTCCAATGCCTTATGGTTTTGTTCCATAGATGTCACCTTGCCGAGGGTGACAATTTCTCTGCTATTCGTCTCTGGATTGGTCTTGACAACACAGATTGGTGTACCAATTCTTAATGAGCCTTCGATAACGTCAACACCAATGATGATAGGATCCTTCTTGTTAATAATGGCACGAGGTACCATTTTCAACACGCAGGGGAATACTGCCTGTCCAGCCTGTTCCTTGCGCTTCTGCTCCATCATAGCAGCTCTGTACTCGACAAATCGATCAAACAGATGGTAAATAATGTCAGCTGTGAAAATCTTGACACCAAGTTCCTCTGCATGTTCCTCGGCTTCTTTGTCCACCTTGACATCGAAACAGAGCATTACTGCATATTCTGGAGCTTTCTCCACCATTGTACCAGCTCGGACAACGTCCTTTCTGTGGACAGGACCAATGTTGATACCAAATACAGGAATCTTCGACGTTCTCAAGAATTCCAGCAAAGCTTCAAGAGCACCCAAGGTAGAAGCTTGGACCCACACACCATGACCTTGACGATCGACAGAACTCATCAAGTTCGTCAAATCGGACATGACTTCCTCCTTCAAGTAATCTTCATCATCGTCCGCTCCACAGACCAACAAACGGGAACCGGCAATTGCCTTTTCCAGATCAGGTGCAGCAATCTTCACACCCAAAGCGGCCTTCACAGACTTGTGATGGATATACTGCGACTTGACACGCAATTCACGCATAGGTTGCGGTGTCAAAAGGGCTCTTACTTGGGTAACAATTGGTCCGTTCAAACCGCAAACAACGATCTTATCACCTTCATGTAGCCAGCCATTGACAAGGACAACATCGATTGTGGTACCCAAACCTTCAATAACCTTGACTTCAAGAACAGTACATTCCAGCTCGGTAATATACATCAGCTTGTCGCTCATACGTGTCTGGGTCAAGCTGACGAGCAGATTAAGCATGTCTGGGATACCCTCTCCAGTGAAGGCAGATGTAGGAACCAGTGAGACATATTTGGCGAAGTTCTTGTTCTTGTAGTACAACTGTGCATTAAGACCTTGCTCGGCGAAGGCCAAAATGGTCTTTTCAACACGTGTTTCGAACTCTTGCTTAACAGACGCTTTTTGTTTGGCGAGAGAAGCCTGGAAAGAGTTATCCGGCGTAGGTTCCCATTGGAAAAGACGATCAATCTTATTCAATGCGACGATGAAAGGTGTTTTTCGGTCACGCAACAGGCGGATAGATTCCAGGGTTTGCGGTTCCAAGCCGTGCATAATATCGACGACAAGGATAGCAATGTTACAGAGGGAGCTACCTCTGCTTCGTAAGTTAGTGAAAGATTCGTGACCAGGTGTATCAATAATCAAAAGTCCTGGCAGTTTAAGCTCATCGATACGTTTGTCGCCCAAAACAGCCGTTTTCTTCTCGATTGCGTCCTTAGGGAAATAAGTAGCACCGATTTGCTGAGTAATACCACCAGCTTCACCTTCCTGAACGTTCGTCTGACGAATCTTATCAAGCAACTTTGTTTTACCTAGTTATTGTCGGAGAAGGAACAATCAGATCAGTGATTCAATACTTGCCGTCTAAGCAGATCTTGTAATTACCCGTGTCTACGTGACCAAGGATACAGCAAATAGGTGAACGCAAATCATCTTTAGAACGTGCAGCCATAGCCTCTTGTTGTCGCTGAGCCCGTTTTCTGGCAGCTTCCTCCCTTCTTTGCAAAGCAAGACGTTCCGCATTGGTAAGTTCTTCGTCTGAACTATCATAGTCTGAGCTGTCTTCTTCAGAATCGGACTCGGTTTCGTCTTCATCCTCAGAGGAGGAAGGTGATGCAGCCTTTGCAGGAGCGGGTTTCTTAGTTGGAGCTTTTTCTGAAACTGCTGCTCTAGCAGAAGGAGATGCTGCTGCCGGTTTTGCAGGAGTTGGTTTGACTTCTTCTTCCTCTTCTTCTTCAGTTTCGTCATCCCAGTTATCCTTAAGATCTTCAGCTTCCTCTTTCTTCTCGGCTGGAGTTTCCTCTTCTTCGCTAGATTCGAGTGCTTTTTCCCAATCGCTCTCTGCATCAGCTATCGAATCTACGCATTAGCATCATCTCTCCATAAAAAAACCTCAACTTACATTCTTCCTGCTGCTTCTTTGCTTCTTCCTCCTTGCGTTTACGCTCTTCTTCTAATCTTTTCTTTTCTTCTTCCTCTTGCTTCCGCTTTTCGGCGTCATCTTTAGAGGGACCTCTTCGCTTTTTCCTGTTGTCATAGACTGGTCTCTTAGCAGGTTGTGCACTAGCTTCCAAAGCTTGAACCTTGACTTGACCAGACTCCAGCAATTGCTGATGGCGAAGCTGAGCTTTACGCTGTGCTTCTTTTTGTGCCTTGGTCAGCAGCTTGCCTTCCTTACGGAGCTGTTCTTTACGAGCCTGTCGATAGATTCGGTTTTAGTCCATGCTACGGTGAATATCAAGCTACCTTTTCCTTTTCCTTCTTAATACGTCTAGCCTCCTCACGTTTCGCTTCTTCTTCAGCTTGCTTTCGTTCCTCCTCTTCAATGCGCTTACGTTCCTCTTCAGCTTGTCTTCGAGCTTCTTCTTCAGCAGCTCTTTGTGCTTCAAGCATTTTCTACACGGTACAATTTAATTGGCTATGTCATCAAGGATGAAATTTCCTTGACAAACTTACTCTCAAGGCTGCAACTTTTTTATTCTTTGGGCCACCTGTTGGAGCAGCGGGTGCGGGTGCTGGCGCAGGTGCAGGTTCTTCAGCTGTCTCGCCTTCCTCGCGAGCTGCGGCCTTTTTCTTCTTTTTATCCTTCTTTTGCTGAGATTTTGATTTACCACCTTCGGTAGTTTCCTTTTCTTTGTCTTCCTTCTCCTCAATTCCAAGAAGTTTGTTAAATTCAGCTTCTTCGGCATCTTTCTGAGCCTTCTTTTCTAGAGCGGCCAATCTCTTGGCTTCCTTCTGGCGCTCCTTCTTAAGCTTCTCCTTCTCTTTCTTCGTTAAGATGCGACCCCCACCTTCTTCATCTTCCTCGGCGGCTGGTTTTTCTTCGACAATCTTTTTATTCTTTTTCTTATTCTTCTTGTTGTCATTCACCCAATCGAGGTCATCATCATCATCAACTTCCTCAGCTGGTTGCGGTGCAGCAGCTTCAACGGTAGGTTCCTCCTGTGGAATTTCATCCAAGTCCACATCTTTCTTCTTCTTATTCTTCTTCATTTTGGTTTTCGCGGCCTTATTAACGAGGGCCATCAGGCTAAAGAACGAGGATCAGCATATAGTATGCATCGTCATGCCGTACCTATCCTCTTCTTCATCGTCCAAATCGGCCAAGGCATTGAATGCAGCTGTTTTCTTCTCAAATGCCTCAGCGTCTTCTTCAGCAGGGGCGGCAGCACCAGTGAGAGCCGCATCCTGTTCAAAGGCTTCGTCCCTAGATATGTTAAGCATTATAGCAAGCAAATCCACATTGCTTATTCTACTTACCAGTAATCGTCCTGCTTCTTTTTGTTTCCAGTTTTCTTTTTCCCCATGGCTGATCTATTGGAATGCTTAAACTACGAAGCGGATTGCCGAACTCAAAGGTGAGGACGGCGGAATAAAGTGTTGAATCCACTTAAACTTTTTGATGTTTTTCGCAACAAATAGGCAGTCACCTTTTTTCCTGTACCGCTTCAGGCATTTGGCGGCAACAGCAGTTAATCCGGGCACGAACAATATACCATCAAAGTCAAATTCTAGTTTGTACATGCTTCGTTTTAGCGTATTGTTTTAATACCACTGCTGTATTGTTGCAGCGTATTTATGCATTTTCTCAAGCACAAAATGACATTTACTGGCTCATAAGAAGCCCAGGCTGGTGGTTGAAAAGAGAGGCGACATCACAACATAGTAATTCTTTAATAATACAGTTACTATTTACTCTTTTCAAAATCACTGTACGATAAGAACTGGTGTTGCAAAGAATATTGAAAAGATATGATTAGAAATTTTCCATTTCAGACAAAGTAGCCACCAATTCAACTGCTTCGGATTACACTCATTTTCGGTTTTCTCTCACTTTTTGCCATAATCATAGATATTTACAATGATATTACGTCAATAACGATTCTTAGAACTAATCCAATGCTACTTGCTGATCCAGTGTACCCAACTTTATGGATGCTCCTCTGACTGGACTTGGACTATCTTGAACTTGGAGGACGTTGCCGGGAGGCATGATGACCTTCACAGGAAGGGCAAACACTTTCCAAAGATAAAAATTGCGTCGAACTACGGCCAGTAGGTGTGATTTGTCTCGAGATCCAACAGAAAGGGCTTGAACAGGGACCACAAAGGTAAAATTACCTTTAAGGACTTGACCATCTAAGTAAAACAGGTCAGATCAATGTCATGTATGTCTATTTAGCGGTATTACATGCTAATGGTTTAGACCGATCTTCATCGAAAAACAGCGTAACGGTATCATTGCTTGTGTATCCAGTGGTATCAAAGGTAACCGTTTCCCTTGTTCCCGCATACCATGTGACATTGGGAAGTGGCGATACAATTTCAGCTTTGACAAGAGAAATGGATAAAGCAAAAGCACAGATACACCATAGAATAAACAATCTCATTATTGTAAAAAGAATAAGTTCAACGAGAAAAAAAGGACCTAAGAATTATTCCCTTTTATAATGACTGTAAAAACCATCTCACGGTTTCATGGCTGGGCATATAAAAGATTTCAAGTCCAGATCGGCTATTTCAAAGATACGGCACAGGTTTGACAATCAAACCCAAAAAAATTGAGATGTTACCGATCTGGATGTTTTGAAGGTTGTTTGACCCCTGAGAGCATGCAAACAATTAAATGAATTTGAGCCTTAGATCCACGAAAGCCTCTAGAAATAATATGGACAAACCGTTTATTGTTCTACTGTGAATACTTGTCTCTCTTTCAAATCCTTGACACTTTTATTAGACGCTGGTCGGTCAATATTGATTCTTAAACAGAAGTATTACTTAAACGAAATTAGTCCATCAAGAGAGGCGGGACAGTTTAATAATGAAACACATATTATGTTTACTTCCAAAAACCGAAAGATTAAAAGGCACATTAAATGGGTGACCGGTGTTCAGGCTAAAAAATACATTGAGGCTGCGCAGGCATGACAATCTGAGGAACGTCCTTAATGTTAAAGGCAATAGCTTTTTCTGAGAAGGCTGTAATCGGTTTATATCTAAACTATTTCATTGATTGACTACTGCTCAAACGATCCTTCACTGTATGAATGCATTTTGGCTTTTACATTCAACAAGTTGCTTGCGACTACCTGGCTCCATTAGCTGTAATTAGGTATAGTGTGTCTATTTCCAATCATTGCTAACTTCATGTCGATAAACATAGTACATTAAAGGGTACTGAGCCGGATGAAATATGGATGGATCTCTACCTATCAGTACATCTATGTCAAGGAAGACATTGGGCTTCATCGTTTTATTAGTCTGATTCAAGCAGTGCTTAGTCTGACAAACATTCTTTATCTTAACCTGTTCAGTTGGGATTGTCGTCCGCAAGATTTTAATTCAGGCACCGAATGATGTCTTAGAGCTCATCGCGCCATTGTTTATCTGAGACACTCAGTTCCCCCTGATAAGGCCATGTTTGTATCTTCCCAGTGCTAATATGTTCAAGCCATTTTGAGATGCTGGATTTATCCCAAGCACCAATATATGGTCGATACAGCTTCTTTCCAGGGTGGATAATAAACAAAGTCGGGAAATCACGCACTAGATCAAGTTTGTCGATGATTGATGAAGCCTTGTTCTCGGCCATCCACCCGAAACGGAACAGAGCTCCATGCCGCTGATTCAGTGTGTTTAAGATCTCGATCGTTTCGGCTTTTTCATCTTCCGTAACCAACGCAATAACATTTATACTACCGCGATATTGATTTAACACAGCGACGGATTCGATCTCTTGAACTAAAACATTGCCAATGAATTTACTATAACTGGTCCACGCAAAAAAGCACTTGCCTTTAGGTGGAGCGGCCTTTGGACCTTCTCTCGGATGTTCAGTTCTTTTGTTCTGCTTCGGGAGAGAATGAGAATCCAGAAAAGCATACAGAGCGTCGTATTTCAGTTTGCCATCGTATTTCACAAGACCAGTCTCAGGTGATATGACGAGTAATGTTGGGAATGTCTGAATGTCAAACATGTTCAGCACTTCTTTCTCGGATTTTTTAACCTCGCCTAACAGCATACGATCATCTCCAAATTCAACCGACAACGCTTTGTACAGAGGGGTTGTCGTCGCTTTGTCGGTAAATAAAAGTGCTTTAGGTAATGTCGTATTCTAAAAAAATGCGGCTATAAGTTCTGCATGCTTGATATCTTATGCATTGTACCTTTGTGGCTAAAAAGTCATCGATGCCACTGCTTTTCTTCGATTTGGCGTTGCTAGAATCTGCTTTGATAAATCTTACATTTGAAGGTTGCATTGACAAGAAATAGTCAACAATTGATTTTGCATCTCGTGGTCCCTGATAGTCTTCACCCCGATAATGAATGAGCATAGCCAACATAAGACTTAGACGTACCTGTTGGTCTTTTTCCGCTCCCTGGCTTGCGTTCCGGAGGAAACACTTTAATAGTTGGGAAGCCTTTAACATCATATTGTCCACACAGTGGTTTGTTTGCTTCTTCATCACAATTGACAGCCCCCACGGTGATCAGGTTCTTCAAATTGTTTGCCGCCTTTTTCCAATCGGGTGCAAGTCTAACTTGATTTTAATATGGCGCCATGTCCTATTTCTTGCAATAATGGTTCTACCTCTGGCAGTGACCACACCATGGCGCAAAGAATTCCACTGCGACGAGTTGCTACCAAGGAATATTAGCATTTAACATAGCCATATTCTTTAATCCAATTACGTTGGTATTCAAGACGACATCTCGAAAATTCTTAGGTGTTAGTTCTACTACAGCATCGCGCTTATCGTAAAAACCGGAAACACAGGCTAAGCCTGTTCCCAGTAGTAAGACTGTCTTCAGAATATACATATTGGTGAACGAAAAGAGTAGCGGAACACGAAACGTGCCTGATTTGAATGTGTACCAATGACTTGGATCATGACGATTGGACGTTGACTTGTCAAAATCATTCTGCCACGTCAACAAATTACTACGACAGCAATTAACATAGTACATACTGGTTAAAAGCCGAAGTCAAACATATAGCAAACAGACGTAAATACCTGCAAATAGCACAGGATACTATCCTTTTACAATTTTTTAAAGCCCTGAAGTTAATAATGACCTACAGTAATCCGTAAGGATACCTTAAATGGCGATACTTTGACCTCGTCGAACATTTGGACTTGACCTTTCACTATGGGAAGTGTGGGTTCCTTCTGGTCTTCATTAGTTCCTATTGAGATATTTCTGATTCCTGATATACTATTTTCTATTAAGTATAAAATAGTCCATTGGCAACCAACGTTACAATCTGCAGCGGACTCGGAAACTTTGGTTCCTGATGTACTATTTTTCTTACTTAATGAAAAGTAGCACATCAGGAACCACTTCCCATAGTGTTTGTTGAGGCCTTTATTACTCATTTATAAGTTTTACCTTTTAGTTGGGAAGGTGACATTAATTGTTGTGACAATTCGTAATCTGCTTACTCAAAGTCCACACAATCCTCTGCAGGGCAAAGTGTTGGAACAAACGACACTAATTCACACAACGATACATATCCTTAAAAGTTTAGTTATCAAATGTATCCGGTTAACTTATGTTTCTGTAACTATCCCGTCATTTATTGGGTGCTACAATCATTTTCACATCACTTGTCCGAAGAGTTGCAGTAAGCAATCGAAACAAATTGTTTAGCTGGCAATGTGAATACTGATTTCGTGTGGAAAAGGGCCCGTTCCATCGCTTTAAGAGCATTTAAAAACGTGCATCAACATGAAGGGCTTTGGGAGGAACTCTTTTGTCTTGACCATTTCATGCCTCGCCGCAGACGTATAAAAGGTTTAACTCATTATGTGCTTGTCCCTTCAATACAAGTTTGCTGACTGATGGATACTAATATAAAGAAACGACGATTAGCTTCCAGAAGTAGAATTTGGTCATGCCTTGGAGACGGAATGGTGTGATGGTCTCAGTCCGGTTCAAGTCACGAAAACCTAACCAAGGCAGCATCAAACAAGGTCAATGCTTTTTAGACGTTAAACCAAAGAAATCCGCGGCTAATATCCGTACTACAGCCTTGTAGCCGTCTTCGAAATTGAAATTTCAACGCTTGCCAAAGAAAACAAGGACGTGATCAGCCTTCAAAGTGGCATATGCCACTCGAAAAAGGAACCCATAGGCTTATTTATACAGAATTTCTAACTAAGACTTTGACAGAATGTATTTAAAAATTATAAGTGTATATAATGAATACGAGTGCGTTGGGTAAATACAGGTGTACTAAATAGGGGCAGGTGTAGTGAATGAGTACGTATGTAGTGCTAAGGCGTATCCAAATGCTCATTGAAGCTGGGCTGATGCTACTGACCAATGAGATCGTAGTTTTTTTTGCGTGGCTCGAAATCTGTTGACACTTCACAGGCGTCAAATCTTGACTGAGACTGCTACTGAAGTTAAACTTTGATGCAGTCACTAAAAATTTTTTTTCTTCCAAACTCAGAAAAAGATATAAAAAGAGGGGTTTGTTGTGAACTGTGAGAACTTTAGTGACCGTGCTCTACAGGATCTGTATGCAGTACATAACCGTTCTACGTTTTTCAAACGAGACACACTATCCAAGTTAGACGATGACTTTCAGCAGAACTTCCTATGAGTGAAGTGTGCTGGATTTGACTCTCTGCAGTCATTTCCAGCAGTTGATGATCTCGCCTGTTCACCATTCCAAGGACATGGCAAGGAAGTAGCTGCAGTCTGATAACTTTGATCTTTAACACAAGAGAATGAAAAAAACTTAACAAAAAAAAGAGTCTCATGTTACTATGTCACATGGCAGTATTCAAACCCTGTACGCTGTATGTACAAATGGTTACCCTAACGGGCACCACAGGTGCAGTATTCCTGTTGCCATGGTACAGACACCTCTTCTGATACAAAATACCCAAAATAAAAAGAGAAAGCAACTAGGTTAGAAAGCTTATATTAGGTTATAAAGTGTATCCAACTATCTACGAATGAAAAGCGTGATTGAAAAGGTTATTACCATCTCGAAGATCGGAGTAGAATCGATCTGCCAAGCAGTAAGGAAACCTGAGACTGCATCTGTCCGAAAAGAGAAAGCTTAACGGAAAAGAAGCAAAGATGGTAAATGGTCAAATTGGTACACGAACGTTGC
Organism: Apophysomyces trapeziformis B9324; assembly: GCA_000696975.1. Classification (NCBI taxonomy): domain Eukaryota; kingdom Fungi; phylum Mucoromycota; class Mucoromycetes; order Mucorales; family Mucoraceae; genus Apophysomyces; species Apophysomyces trapeziformis. The sequence goes on from JNDP01001301.1 coordinate 89,449, forward strand.
CTGTCTTGTAGCTCAAATGTAATGGACATTCCGGATAAACATCATATGAAAAGCCATTGTATCGTGATAGACAATACTCCAGTATAGACAACTGTGAATGTTCATGAGCTGATCGAGAACAGAGGCTAAAAAAGAATGCTATTGAAGAGTTCTGGGATTAGAGCAGATAGGCTGAATGGCGCAGGTGCTCATTGGGCATTCTAATAAAATCCAAATTTTTCAACTGTATAATTCTGGGCAAAGGGCAAATCGGGTATTAGTAGACTTACAAGCCGGATCTGTGACTCGGTGAATAAAGTAACAAGATCTGACCGCCAAGCATGAATCCGACATGCCACAATGTTCTCTTCACGCTGCAAAATGAAGAATGCAACCTATAATGCAGGTTTTAACTGAATGTTTGTGCAGTAGCTGTAGTAGTAAGGAAATTTCATGGTAATGGGGCACTTTTACCGAAAATGGTACAGGAGAAGATATCACATCGAAGATACTTCTCTTTGGCATGATCATGTTGAAACGCTTGTCAGTTTTGACAGTTCTCCAAATACTGTCAACCTAGCTATGGGATTCACAAATATAGCAGTGTACGTTCGAGCTAACTATACATACAAGTAACCCCATATTGTTTGCCCATTATTTAGACTATACAACCTCTGCCCGAAGCATCTTGGGTATGTAAATAACCTCACCCTCCTCACACTACTTAAGTGAATAAAGAGAGTGTCCTTTTTATACACAGTACCACTCATTCTTGAATGTATACTGCTTCATTATCAGCATTTCACCAAAATAACATCATCAGAACAGGACTAAAGTTCTACCATAGCGTTAGAAACGAAAATCTGACGATTACTTCTTGAAGAAGAAGGGAGGAAAAGCGATTGTTTAGTGCTAAATACTAATAGATTGTTATACCTTGAGGTACGTACGGAGTCCCTAGATTTCTGAATCGCATACCTGTCATATGTTACATGACCCCTATCTCTTAGTATTTGCATACAAAGGCATAATTCAAACTATATATCATGTTCGTTTCTGTATCTATATTGTTCAATATACCTCCCATTGTCAGCCTTAATGCAATTCAGCTTTATAATACGGTGTTTGTTTCATGCGGGACAAGGATTACTGCATGTAAGCATATGGAAACGTGCACAAGCAACGCTTTTGAGAATCAGCGGGGTACCAAACCACTTCCTCTTCCTTGCCCGTTTCCTCACATCAACAATGTATGGATGATGAATCACATAGAATAACAATAATAATAATTTGAACACTTCTCGTTGTTTTCTTATTTGGCAGACAGCATGGGACAGATACTTTCCGAGCCTGTTGTCGATAAGACCACGCATAAGGATAAAAATAAGAACTTGATGTACGCTGTCTCCGCCATGCAGGGCTGGCGATTGAGTATCCTTTCAGCTCAACTAGACATCAGATGACTAATGACGCAGGATTATTGAACATTGTCCTTAACTTTGACTGTACAGCTATGGAAGATGCGCATGCAACAGTGCTAGACCTGGATGATGCAGGATCAAGCTTTTTTGGTGTCTACGATGGTCACGGCGGTGAGTGCATTACCGTCGCTGACAGCAGAACTAAAAGGGTGCAGGTGCCTCGATTGCCCAATATACCGGGCAGAATCTGCATCGCAAGGTCCAAGAGAGCTCTTATTTCAGCCAGAAAAAGTATCGTGATGCCTTGAAGGATGCATTTATGTCACTTGACCAAGATCTAAGAAAAGGCAAACATTATCATTTTGCTTTGTATGTTCTAACAATCAATTAGACGAAAATTACTGCGGTGACCCATCCGGATGTACTGCTGTAACTGCTCTTTTAACACCCGAAAACAAGATCTACGTTGTAGGTTATGGATTGCCGCCTAAAGCGTATCAATTCATCTCTGTGTTAGGCCAATGCTGGTGATTCCCGCTCTGTCATCAGTGTGAAAGGGAAAGCAATTGCACTGTCAGAGGATCACAAGCCTGACAATGGACCGGAATTGCAACGCATCATTGCCGCAGGTGGATTTGTTAAACTTGGACGTGTCAATGGTAATGCGCTATATCCCCCATTTTGATCACCGCATCTTCTAATTATGACAATGATAGGTAACTTGGCCTTATCGCGCGCTATTGGCGACTTTGAATTCAAACAAAGCAAACACCTTCCAGCAGAGAGGCAGATCGTCACCTGTATGGCATTGTATGAACGTATCATGATAACTGAGTTAGCTATGTTTTAGGTGAACCGGACATTACTGAGCATTGCATAACCGGAAACGACGAATTCCTCGTATTAGCATGTGATGGTAAAGGTTCTTTTACATCTGGGAATTACATTGTTAATCGGGTAATCAGGGATATGGGATTGTATGACAAACCAGATAGTTGTCGATATTATAAGAGAGGAGGTCGCCAAAGGGACACCCTTGGACGAAATTTGCGAGATTATTATTGAGTTATGTCTTGCACCAGAGAGCGAGACAGGTGGTGTTGGATGTGATAATATGTCAATCATGATCGTGGCTATCTTGCACGGCAAAACCGAGGAAGAATGGTACGATTGGATGGTATCGCGCGCCTCGGCAGCAAAAAAAACAGACGCCCTCGGGAACACAATATCCTCAGACTCAGAAAAGGAATCCTGAGACTTTGATGTGGCAAATGAGACCAACAGTAGGGAAAGACCGATAGAGGAAAATTGTAGCTAAATTTACCTGCGCTAAGATAAGGTTCATGTGTAGCAAGTCTTGGGGATTTCAAATGAATGGATTGAAATATTGTAAATTAAATGGTAATGATATTGAAAAACTCATGAAAGAAATCCCTTCTTGTTTTAGTGCCTTCATATTGGCAGCAGTATCGACCGTTGTAATAATAAGTACATGAGTCCATGAGGGATGCAAGATTTACTTCGAAATGAATCGTTTTAGTATTCTATTCAATCGCTTGCTACGACTACAACGCAATATACATCCAATTTCACCTTCTAGCTGATTGTATATGCATTGCTGTTTCAAGCAAATTCCCGTGGCTTCCCAGTTAATAAATGATCTGGCGATTCGTCACTTATCGATGCAACCGTAGAAATTATTGCGCCTTTGAACATCCGTTTTTAAAGTAGCGTAGGGATTATTCACGAAGTAGTACCTAGGACGTAATACTTGGAGAAGCTGAAGGCATATCTGTCTTTAGCACTCTGTTCGCTTTCTTTTTTGGGACAGGTGCTATGTGATTATGGTGATGAGAAATGGTGGTAATAACACGGGTTCTATTTATACCGTGATCATTTTCGCGCACATAAAATTTACGAAGTAATATTATTGCTTCTTCCAAATGATGACCGCCTTCAGAAGGGTAAGACTTGGATGTGGGTGTCTGCAATCGAGGGCTATATGAATTAATTAGTTACAGCTTTGCCATTGTATGACTATATGACCCACTCTGAGTGAATATCAAAGACGGAGCCATTTCCGCCAAACTTCTCGTTACCACAGCCAAAATATACTTGCCGAATACCTATTGCAGAAGTTCAATTGCTGCTCTGGCATTGAAAAGGTCTAGTTCATTGTACCGATTTGCCTTAACGCACTGGCACACATGACACATGGTTCAACCGTGACATAAAGATCAGTGTCTTTAAAGATCGAAGGGTCATGCTGCTTCAAAATGTCATCTATGGCCTCGATCTCAGCATGCCTGGTAGCCTATTTGTACATAAGCTTTGAACGGTTCAGATCCAATAACACCTGCATTGCAAGTTTCGTTTGGTCGATTCCGTCCACGCGCAAGGATTGTGCGATCCTTGACGAAGACGCAGCCGACAGGAACTTCAAGATTATCATAAGCTTCTTGTGCTATTTCAAGCGCTGCAAGCATAAACTGATCGTCGTAAGTTGATGTTGTTTGCATACTAATGTTGTTATGTATGATTGCTAACAATCGCTTGGTTGCTCACAGGCAAAACATGCTCAAAGTAATGAACAAACTCCGCAATCAGTATCCATAGATTCTTGAATGTTTTCTTTGTGCCATTTTCTCATATTTCGCGCTGATGCATAGGATAGATTCGCGCTTCGCAATATGTATTTCGTTTCAGTTACATTGTCTCCTCTATGCGTTGTGTTTAAGACGCGTACCGATTTAAAGGGCGTCCTCTTTAACTTTGATTCGGAAACGTTTTCTCCTTTTCATGTATCATCCGATCAGATAAAAATCAAGTCGTTCTCTTCATCACCTAGATTATAAGCCATTAATTCATGGTAAACCATATTCGTCTTTCGTATCTGTACAAGGTTTTCATTGATCAGACATTCATGGATTTCCTTTCAATGACGGTGATTTTTGGTCGCAGTGATTCGAACTGTTTAAAAAGGAAAGGACAACACCTTTTCAAATTTTTGACTCTGTTTTTCAAAAGGATCAGTGGTATGTACATCAATTAATCGTGCATAGTGGATCACTCGTGTTCCATGTTTATATTATAGCCTATACGACTTCCCTGTAGTCCACTCGGTAAGTGAAGGACACTCTTAATGAGCGATGCGTATTGCAGATCATGGACATGTCCGCTTCATTATGATATTCTCAGCAGATTGAATCTATCAATGCGCATCAAAGGTTAATTTACATTGCATGTTACAGCAGCTTGTCAGCTGCAAGCGGAAAGCTAACAAATACAGCTTTTGCAGATGCCAGCCAAGTAAAGCAAATCCCCGACAGTCTATTGCTAGATGGTGTAAAAATATCCAGCTGGCATCTGTAGAGAGTGCGTTTTCCTTTCGGTATCTGACATACAGCAGGGTTTCAGAACCATAGTGAGCAAATTGTTCGTATTGTGACTTTAAGGACATATGCATGGTAATGCATCCGGCAAATGTTCACAGACTGCAAGTATCTGGTGATCTCTGATGAGTGTCATGGTCGCAATCTTTGAAAAAGGCAACACTTCACACATTTGTATAATTTCAAGTTTACTCATTACATTACGACTTAACTGCAGGCTAAACACGCATGCATAGAATTTCGCAGTATGAAATTTCGGAGATCTTCCCACAGGTCTCAAGCTGTTAGCACGCCGTATTCAGACAAGGTAAGCTAATGTTGCTATCCCTTCCTGTCCTGTAGCAAGATTTTACTGATGGACTTGCAGTGCTTAAACAAACAAGTGGAGTGCTTTGGAAATCTTGTTTCATTGTTTGCAATAAGAATGGCAACTATGTAAAAATAACTTATAGGTTGTAGACGTTGATGAATATTTAGCGTGATCCTGCACGATAATAAGTGGGTCTTATCTATGGACATATCTTGGAAACGCAAAAGGGACTAGCTTATACATTGGGTAACATGACATGATTTGTTATTACTTGCTACTTCGTTTTTCCTTTTACCTCATGCCGCATCTCAGCTACCTGTAAAGTAATGCATGGGGCGTCATGCGTCTGCCAGCAACAGTTAATTTTTTGACATAATGTTGTAAGATCTCCTCCGATCCTCGTCTGTAGAAATGCTGTGCCTATATCATCTAGAATCAGATACAGCCAAACCTTTTTTGCCAGAATCAACTTTTCGTTCAACTGACTTCCATCAGCGGCAACACTGCACGATTACTTTTTCGATTCAGCAGTCGAAAGAATATCTATTAATAAACGTAAGGTTATCCACCTGTTGCTATCTGATCAGATAGCATAGACCTCACTTTCACTATAGCACTCATTAAACAAACAATGGACTTTAGATATAACGTTGGAGGAGGAGATAGGCCGTGGCTAGCTAGCATTTTCAGGTTGACGAATGAAACGACCGATTTCGGCTCTTGGTTTATGAATAATGGTCTGTGAAACTAAAGGCTCATAAACCATGGTGCAGACAGATGCACATAATCAACAGTAGTGCCTATAAGTCAGTCAAGCAGCCTATTTCCGAGGCAATTGAGAGCGTCGCCAGCAATAACGATGGCGAATCTGAAAATACCGATTTTGAACAATAGACTGCTGATTATACGCAAAGTGAACTATCGCCCAATATATGACCAAAAACAAGCTAAAAAGTTATAGGTCTAAGACAAACAATAGCTACTATATGTGTGGATGTCAATGTGTTCTTTGTATGCGTTTCCTCTGGGATTTATTGTATGCAGCCTTGACAAACTGCCACTGACATTTTTACTTTGGGCTTAGAGCGTATTCAGAACTTATTTATCGCATTTCTAGGCTAGTAGTGAAGAATTGGCATACTAGAAGATCCTTTTGGCTTTTAAGAGAGGTCTATAAGTACCTCCAAGGAAAGAAAATGTTTAAGAGCGCAACATAAATGTAAGTTCGGTTTCCGATGGGCAAAAATATTTTGTTCTAAAGTAGTTTCATTTTATTTTGATTGGTGGTAAACGAAGGTACTTTGGGTGCTCTTGAGTGAATACCATATCAAGTGGGAAGGGGGTCCCTTAGTTCCAGTTCCAGGGAAACACTTGTTTCAAAGTTCCCAATGTGAGCATGCAGAAGCATAAATAAGGTTTCTGTTTGACTACGCTTTGATGCATTAGACTATTTACCTGGAAAGACATCTGCCTCCTTGACAAAAATGAGATAACAATGCTTAACCAATTGCTTTCTTTATTTACATGACAGCAAAGTCCCAAACAGAAAAAGGGCCGTCAAAATTGTTAAGAGTTTCATAGTGTGTCCGCGTGAGACAAACCAGCGTTGTCATGGGATCTGACTCGCCGATTATTTCTCCGAGCCGGCATAGATCAGTTCCACCGAATGAGTGACCGTAAAAGATGACACATCGCACCATCATTGATCGTCAAAGAGAAAAAAAGATCTTCTGTTATTTTTAGAAGGTCTTGTACCGAAGATAAGCCTAGTAAATTCAACTTGACGTACTGGTTACACTGAGCCGGTTTTCTTTCTAAAACAACGTTAAAGGTAGAGAAGACGCTCGCCTGAGCAAAAAGGACAGAATAGGTGCATTCAAAGACATGTTACACATTCATCTCTTGATCCTATTTAAACAGCGAAACAAGAACCTCGACTTAACTTCTCTTCACTTCCCGACATGTCGGCAATGTACTCCATGAGATCCCTTGAGGACTATGACATTTCCCCTGAGACAGGTTTCCTACCCACCGAACCGCCACTACGTAGACTCCATGACCCATATTTTGCACCCTGGGAAAATATGATGGATGATTTCAATGGGCTATTATTGGCAGGTAAACTTCGAAAAAAGATTCACGAGGCAAGTATAAAACGCTGACAAATAATGATAACCTAAAGAGAATCCTGACTTCTCCCCACTTTATTAGATGCCATTGCTGGATCACACTAGACTTAATGACTCACGGGAATACCAACGTGCATTTCTTATTTTGTGTATGCTCTCACATAGTTATGTATGGGGAAAGCTAGAAGAAGCATCAGAGGTGACACCTTTTGCCAATCTTTGTTGTGGTGTAATGTGCTAAATTTTCCCACGGTCAGACATTGCCTCCGAACCTTGCCATTCCCTGGACGGCCATCGCCAACCATTTAGGTCTTTGTCCAGTAGTATGCCATGCTGCTGTCGTTTTATGGAACTATCGTCTGCTAGACAGTGATGGTCCCATAGATTTAAGGTATGTCTCACTAATGAAATGCATCTAAGATACATAATTAATTTTGATGTAGTAACCTGGCAGCCCTTGCTACTTACTCCGGCTCGTTGGATGAGTCATGGTTCTATCTTGTAACAACAGCTATTGAAAGCGCTGGCGCTCCCTGTCTAAAGGCTATCATTTCATCAATTGACCATGTTAAAAACAGCGATTTTGAAGCGTTACGGAGTGATCTTATTACTATAGAAGCTGCTGTGAAGAATATGAACACCGTACTGGAGCGTATGTACGAGAAGTGCGATCCTTATGTGTTTTATTGGAAGATTCGACCATACTTGGCTGGGTGGGAAAATATGGCCGAAGCTGGTCTTCCATTTGGCCTGGTTTATGAAGGCGTTGACTCTCTCTGGAATGCTGAAACGGACGAATACGGTGACATGAGCCATCTATCAGATGCTGAACGGTTGCTGAGACAATATCGTCGCTATGCAGGTGGCAGCGCAGCACAAAGTAGCTTGATTGCGGCGTTAGACGTTGCATTGGGGGTTGAACATTTTCCCACCGGTCAAAAACCTCCAGTGATGAAACTCGACACGTCAAACGATCGATATACCCATTTGCCTTCGACAATGCCCGCCGATGAACTAAAGTCGGCCGGCTCTTCTTCACCGCGCACGCCATCAACGTTTGTGCGCACGAATCGGAATGCATTTTTGCGTGCCATGCGCAAATATATGCCCCGTCTTCACAGAGAATTCTTGGAAGATCTTGAACTTGCGGCGAATCTACGGCCATTCATGCTAGACCTCCAAGAGCGTGTCCAGTGTGGCGAAGCCAGCGAAGAAGATGGGGAACTGTTGGAATTATACGATAAGTGTGTTCATCAGTTGAAACTTTTCCGAGACACACATGTCCGAATTGTAAGCTTGTATATCGTCAGTCAAGCTCGTAAAGGTCCAAATATTGCCCACGGTGGTTTCGCTATTGACAAGAAGGCTCCTAAACAAGTGAATAACGAAGATCAGGCGTCTACTGATAATACCATGAAGGCCCATAACGTTTTGTATCCACAAACGGCCTTGGAAACATCTCCTGTCATCCGTGAAGGCTCCGTATCTGCAAAAATGACCCATTTATTTCCTCAGCTCGGCCTTGCCAAATATGTTGATCCTAAGACTGGTGTAGTTCGCGGCACAGGAGGGACAAATGTCATGCCGTTCTTAAAACAATCCCGTGATGAGACCAACAGCACTAAATTACTGCAAAACTCCGAGGTACAGCAATCGGAAACGAACGTACCAAAGGATAATATCACGCAAAAGTCCTGGTCAGACTGGCTTATGCGTCGATAATTCATACATCTCTCCACTTAACACGTATCCTATCTTGCGATTTCGTACCTAAATATTATTTCTATTAGAAACAAACTTCGTAGTAAAAGCAAAAGCAAATACAGCGTTTTTAAATGCTTGTTTAGGAACCAAACTTTCTCTTCATCATGGTTTGACATAGTGAAAACATGGCTTATCCATACAAACATCCACAAGCCATAGACTTCTACATAAACTTGAATTCGTATCAAATCTAGGTTGCACCCATCCTTATATGGCAAGGTGAGGACGTTACCATGCATTTTAAAACGGTATACCTGGTTACAAATAGCGAACCAGGAGAATCGCTTTCTATTCATCCTTCTTAAATGCGTAAGCAGCCATCAATTGTTTTTTAAGCGTCTTAGCGAATACAGTAAATTGGTTCCAGGGAATCTATGTTTGGTTAGCTTCTGTTACATTGATTAAAGTGTAAACGCCCCATTGTGGCCTTTTTAACTTCAGGAAAACAGACAAGGGTACTGTCGCTTTTTCGGACCAACAATCTGCGGAAGTTGGAAAGCTTGTCTATAGTACTTCTCCGTTAACTTTAACCCTCGTTGTTTCCAGCTAATCTGAAGGGTATCTGAAAAGATTATACTGTTTGATTTTTCTCGCTAATTCCAAATCTCAAGAACGGGCGACTGGAAATTAGCGGGGGATCAGTTCACGACATACAGTAGGTTCCCTAACAATATGTTTTCAAAGAGCAAGTCCGGTTGTAGAATCGCATGTCTGCTTGATGCTGTGTATCGTGTACCTCCTACTTCATTCCGTCCGTTTCTGACAGAACTAAAAGTACTGTCCCAAATTCTCCTTACATTGATATGCCTAGTTTTGTTAGAAAAAACGATCTATTTTCTGTGAATTAACGTGATGAATGGGTTTTAATAACAATTTAACATGTGACCAGAAGAAAGGATGAGGGATCAAATAAACGACATGCAATAAGTTTTAGCGTAAATTACATTCAAATGAATAAAACTGACTGTTGTTGGAATCATGGAGTTGATGAAGAAAAGTGATAAGATACTGTGTGTTGGTTTGTATTCACCATATCAAGCGGTGTAGTGCCTTCGAATTCCCAGTCAGGGGTTCTGGCTTTCATTTCTTGTCGAGTAATGTCATCCATATTCGGATCGCTTCCTCGTCGATGAGCTTGCTCGTTTAATTCAATCTTGATTCGCGTGAATAGCGACGTATCGTTCTGACCCTCGTTCATAATATACAAGTCCAATACTTGCTGACAAATGTCTAAAAAGAGTTAGATTAAACGCTAAATAGGCCATTTTTCAAACCTTCAATATCATCGATACGCGAAAGAAAGAATTGATCCCAAGGCTGTTTCTCAGATAAGCCTTTAAATAAATCATCTTCTTCTTTCAATAACCGTGACGCAAGATATATACATCCTGCAGCTATAGTGTGGGCCGGATACTCAACGCACAGCGCTGTTCGATAACTAACGATTGGTCGATTACCCAACCTGTACGGAATGTATTTACAAGTTATACCTGTCCACTGCCAATGTATATGCCTTGTGCGCTAGCCGCTTCCCGTCTAGTGCCTCAAAAGCTGGATTACAATGTTTGGTTATAGTTGTAGACGTTTTCCCCCACAATTACCTTCTATCCATTTTACAAATTTGACAACGTATTCATAAGGGTGGCGAAGTTGGAAGTCGAAACAAAGTATTTCCAGTAATAATTTCTCATAGCCTATGATTCTACGTCGACGTTCCTCTGATATCTGATCCCGTTCCACTTTAGCTAACCGTTATTATACATAAGTTTAACCATACTTACATTTTCCGGATCTAGCTCCTTACTACCAGGATATTTCACGCTGTGCACAGCGACAAAGATATCCTTCAATTTCTTGATCGTTTCCTCTATCTTAGAGGCAACAAAAATACATGTAACGCTAATATCCTGCCATTAAACAATTAAGCAATGTCCATGACCAGGAGTATCAATTTACCTGAGGAGAATACTCTCGTATAGAATAATACAAGAAAAATCGGTGATACAGAGCTTGAGCTGTACTGATGGTTGTTTGTGGACTGGAATCGTGAGAATAAGTGTTATTGTATCTGTTGCATTTCTGAACAGACTCACAATCCAAGTTTTTTTCCAACGTCCTGAATGAATTTGCAACTTGAATTACGGGTAGCATTTTCTTTGACAGCAAGTACTGTTGATTTCTTTAGACTACCTAGGGTAGCTAATTGTCGCTTGGTGAAATAGGGTTGAAAACGACGTTTAAAGGATACGCCGGAAGTGATTGCGACAGGTGTAGAAGGATTTGTGCTCGATACAGGAGAAGATCCACTCATTCCGTTTAGGGTCGTCGACCGAGAGAGACCTAATCTCAGTGGCACACACCAAGACAAGACGCACGCACGCCAATGACCAGCACAAAATTCGGACTTTAAATGTTTTCAGTGTAAGGCGCTAACAAAAGGTTTTGGCGCTCGCCATCAGAAAATACTTATTGTTCAGGTAATTTCTACTATGCGGCTACATATAATAAATGCCAAATTAGATACTGACTTTAATGACAGCCATCTCCTGGCATCATAAAGTCAAAACTCTTGTTTACATTGTGTTTTTGCTATTAGACAGATAAATACATGTCTGCCTTCTGACAAAAGTCAGCAATCAATAGCCGCTGACTTGGCATATTTCTTTAGGGATGTAATTTTGCAAATATGCAAATCTCGAACTATTTGACTGTAGTCGGACCCGTTATATGCATGTTATTCAGTGAAATTACAATGGTATCCCGAAGTAAAACATGTTAGGAGTGTTGACATCTTTTGCCTTGACCTACTTCTACTACATATGCCTTTAGTATAACTTATAGGTTTCGAGGCAAACTACGCTCAATCTCTTTGACATCGTCCACTTCATCAGACAGCACCAAGCTTGACTATCTACAAATATATATATATATATATATATATATGTAGGTATGTAACAGTATCTATTATTTGGAAATAGGTGATCTCAAACGACTTCGTAAGCTGTAAATACGGTATGAATTAGGATGAACCTGTTAAAATTTGTGCTAATTTCAGCATCATACCCCGAATGCCGTTCTAGTTGAAGACGGTCAGCTACTCGCTTTTCGGATCGTCGATCAGTATCTTTCCCGTCGCGAGGTCTCTCTTCACGACGACTGCGCTGTCTCTCATACAGTTCTTTCAGTCGGTTTCGTAGTTTCTCAAACGCAGTATGTATCTGAATGGTTTTTTACTGAACAATCAAATCGTTCATTTTTAGCCCACTTACTGCACTATTATTATGCATTTGAATACGTTCATTAGATTCTTGGTTATAAATATATACACCACAGATATCACAAACCCGGAGCTCCGGCTGATGTGAAGACATGGTATTGTCAAGTGTTTTCTGGAATCTTTCAGTGCGACGCTCATGATCTTTTCTTTGTCGCATACCTTGTTAAGTACCTTCATTTCAATCAATTTGTCTATAGATTTTACTAGATCCATCTGTTGACAGATGTTGCCTTCTTCTCCTGGCCACCACACGTTTATTTAATCCGTATATGAATGGGTTGCATCAAGCGTACCTAGTTTTTCCACCTCGTCCATTTTCTTCACCAGCTTTTCTTTAAGTTCTACATATTGTTGACCCTTTCTAACTGCGTTAGATGTACAAACGGGCGTTGATTGAAATGCATACCATTTTTCGGGTGGTCGTGTCTTCTACCGGGAAGACCGATTCCAATTTCTCTTTTGCTCGCGCAACCTCTCTGTTGCGCTCTCCCACAATTCTTTCCAGGCTACGGAGATGTTCTGGATCAAGTGATTTCCTTGGATCGGTCTGTAACTCTTTTCGATATTGATTTCGCAACTCTTCAGAGTGTAGATTTTTACACTTTTCTAACTCAAGCATCTACAACACCGTCAGTTCGCTTGTTATCCATTCACTGGTTTCTCACAGTTCCTCTACGTGGAATTATATTAGCATAGCGTTCATGATACGTTGATAAAGAGGCAGTTACAGAAATAGATCGCGAGGACAAAGTCCACATAAGTAATCGCGGCAAACATTCTCGTCAAGATAATTTAGATCGTCTGAAGCGTCATATTGAGCGGCATTGTGAAGCAATTCCATCGGATTTAATAAAATAGAACACAATCTTTAGTATTCGTACCTGTAAGGGCACGTTCAGACCTTTCATTGTCGTTCACAGAAGGTGTTAGCATGTCATGTCACACTGGAAAAAGTGAACACCCGTTTTAGGCAGTTGAGAAACTATAGGCAATTCGGACACACCAACATGTTGTGTCCGAAGCTGATGTGGGTTTATGATGATAGGAAAATAGTCAGCAACCGATGTCATGGGAAGGAACTGAAGAAAAAGACCTAACTCAGCTTTGTGAATCCCCGAGGAACTTTTAGAGAAAGAGGGTTACAGCTCAGTTGATATGCTATACATCGATATAGGTGATTGCATGGTCGGGTTGAGCAGGAATTGTAGAGGAAATGCTGAGTTTACAATCTTGTGGTAACTCAAGGTACCTAGTAATTTTGATCACTAGAAACTAGACCCCATTTGGCTTGCAATATCACAGGATCGTTATATATTGTAGATGCTGCAAGTTTGCATGGATATTGTTAATCTATTACTAGATATAGTGCCTACTTGAATTCAGTATATATCAATGCCATATTTACGTCTTATTGGTGAGATGACAAACTTCTAACAGTGCAAATTTGTGTAAATGTACGGTGAGGCGTATACGGAAGCTCATTGACAATGCAGGTATCGTTCTTTAACAAATCTAAAAATCATCCTTATCTAGCATGAACTTACTCTGAGTACAGCACAGTGAAATGTAACGTAAAGAATACGCAAATTGATTTTCAAATACCAATGGGATCTATGGTCCAGGAAGAGGCTGGCTTCCCCCGATTTTCTCCCCACCATTTGTGACCGGACATTGGACTTTTAACGGAGACCGGCTGCCTGAGAGGCCAAGGGCTGCGCACGTAACTTGAGTTCCACTAGAAATTAAGACATGGTAGGTTTTAGCTCCATTCTAATTGTGGCTTTATGTCGCAATCCTTAGCAGCGCTGTCCGAGATGCAGCTACAGAAACGACAAACGAACCTTCTTTCAATAACTTTTGTTAATAATCGCGTAGGACCCTTACAACAATCAAGTGCCCGTCAAACAGGAGGACGCGCCACCGCATACTGTGGATAAACCAATGGAAGAGGCAGAAGAATTGCCTGTTCCATTATCTGTTATTGACGATTGTAAGCTAGGAAATACATTAAGCAACCAAAAACGACTCACATTTTACGTTTTCAGACGAACAGATCGCAAGCAACGAATTATTACCTATAGATGAGGAAATCCTTGAACTGAAGTGTAGTCACTGGGAAATCACCAACTGGAATCAACTAGACGACCGAGTACAGGGACAAGTCTTCGAGGCCGGTGGATATAAATGGTATGAAATATATTTTACGATTCATGTTTATCAACTTTTACGATAGGAACGTATTACTCTTTCCGAGGGGCAATAATCAAAATGAATCTGCGTCGATCTATCTGGAACTTACAGAAGCAAAGACTATTCCTGATTTATATTCATGTGCTCAGTTTGTTATCTGTGTTTCCAGACCATCTGAACCTACTCGATACGTTAGCCATTGTAAGTCGCACCAATTTTTTGTATGGCGTTGTTCATGGACTTTTGCGTAGCTGCTCAGCATAGATTTAATGCCGAAGAATCGGATTGGGGTTTTACGAGATTCATTCAACTTCGTCATCTTCATGCAACCGATACCAAAGGAGAACCAGCCTTTCTCGAAAACGATAGTCTCAGAATTACTGCAATTGTCCGTGTAATCAAGGACCCTACAGGTGTTCTATGGCACAACTTTATAAAGCTAGTATTCTATCCCAAAGATCAAATATGAAACTAACTGGTTCAAAACAATAGTTATGACTCCAAGAAAATGACGGGCTACGTTGGTTTGAAAAATCAAGGTGCTACCTGTTATATGAATTCACTTTTCCAATCACTATACTGTACGAACTACTTTCGAAAAGCTGTCTACCAAATTCCTACCGAAAATGATGAACCTACAAAAAGCGTTGCGCTTGCCCTGCAAAGAGTATTCTATAATTTACAGTTTCACGATACGTCAGTTGGTAAGACTTTTTGTGTTATAGATGGTTGCTTACACTTGCAATGATAGGGACTACTGAACTGACGAAGTCGTTTGGGTGGGATTCGCTTGAGGCATTTATGCAGCATGATGTGCAGGAATTTAATCGTGTATTGCAAGATAACCTGGAAGCAAAAATGAAGGTGTGAGAGAGTCGGATATGGTATTTTAGGTTTAACAATTGGCATGTGATATAGAACACACCCGCGGATGGCGCTATTAAGAAATTGTTTGTTGGAAGAATGAAAAGTTATATTAAATGCATCAATGTCAATTACGAATCCTCCCGGTCAGAAGATTACTATGGTATGGACGAACTTACATGCTCAGTCTGGAAGGTTTAATACTGATTAACCAATCCGTTGCAGATATTCAGCTGAATGTGAAGGGTTGTGAATCATTGGAGAAGTCTTTTAAAGATTATATCGATGTCGAAACTTTGGAAGGCGACAATAAGTACATGGCTGAAGGCTATGGCCTACAAGATGCAAAGAAAGGTGTCATCTTTGAAAGCTTCCCGCCGGTATTACATCTTCAATTGAAACGATTTGAATACGATATCATGAGAGATACGATGGTCAAGGTTTGTAGAACCTTTTCTTGCAGCAGCCTTAGCGCTTACCTCATTCTAGATCAATGATCGCCACGAGTTTCCTCTTGAGATGGACCTTGAACCATATCTTGACAAGGATGCAGATAGATCAGAGCCCCACCAATATGTGCTGCATGGGTAAAGTATTCTGCATCATTCTACGTAGACTTCTAGATTCTAACGTTAATATCTCAGTGTACTAGTGCACAGCGGAGATTTGACGGGAGGACATTATTTCGCATTTGTTAAGCCGACAAAAGATGGAAAATGGTAGGTTAATAGACCTCCTATAGAAAATCAGCTAATTCTGCGAATGTCGGCCAGGCTCAAGTTTGACGACGATCGAGTGGTACCTGCCACTTTGAAAGAGGTACTGGAAGAGAACTATGGAGGAGAACATACGAACGGTCTTGGAGTGAATGGAAGGCAAAGTGTACGCTATTATAAACGGGTCACCAATGCATACATGTTGGTCTACATCCGAAAATCCATGCTGGACGAAATCCTTGGTGAAGTCAGTTTGTCGGATATACCAAGACATCTAGGTCAGTACTTTACTTAACTATGCAAGCGTCTCTTATGAAGTGGTTTAGTTGATCGTATCGAAGAAGAGCGACAATTACGGGAAAAGAAGCTGAGGGAGAAAGAATTACAGCACCTTTTCATGAAGGCTTTTGTACGACATCTTCACCATACTTCTAGAACTTATAACCTTTGTATAGGTTTTCACCGACAAGACTTTTAATTCAAACGAAGGTTTCGATTTTGTGAATTTTGAAGAGAAGAACATTGAAGAAACGCATTTTCAGACCTTGCGTGTGAGAAAAGATCAGACATATCGTGCGTTTAAGCAGGAGCTGAGCGAAAACCTTGGTGTCCCGGAAACAAATTTCAGATTATGGTTCCTTGTGAGCAGGCAGAATCGCACAGTCCGCCCAGACACACCAGTCCCGGATGAAGAAGAAAATTGCAGTAAGTGTCTAACGATTAGCAGAAATAGAAAAATATGAAACTGAGTTCTCCTACCTAGCTTTGGAAGAGCTACGACGAAAGCATTTGCCAAATCAACCTCATTTGCGTTTATATGTTGAAACAGCAACGCAATTTGAAAACGGTCGGGCAGTTTTTCCGGATACGACACATGTGTTAGTGTTTGTCAAATTATTCGATCCTTTCGTTCAGAAGATAAAGTAAGGGAAGATGTTGTGTAATGAGATAATAATGGGGTAATACTTAGGGGAATGGGGCGATTATATGTTCCAAAATCCGGTCTTGTGGGTTCAGTGCTTGAGGAACTGAACAAAATAGTGGGATATGACCCTACAACAGCGATAACACTGTATGAGGTAGGATTAAATACTAAGAAAAACACAATACTCACGTTGCATAGGAAATTAAACCTCAAATGATTGAAGAAATGAATATAAACTCGACTTTCTCACAAGCTGAAATACAAGATGGTGACATTATTTGCGTACAAAAGCAATTAACCGATCAAGAGTATGTTACCGTGGATTTTATAAGTACTAAAACAACATTTATTGCAGGATCGAAGATCTGGAAGCACAAGAATTCAAGACAACGGTGCCTGATTTCATGGATTATCAGATTGGCAAAGTGAATATCTTGTTCTCACCAAGAGACGACCAACCCGACATGGAATTTGAACTCACGCTGCATAAAAACATGAAGTACGAAAAAATCGCAGCAAAGGTGGCGGATAAATTGGGTGCAGATGCAGAGAAAATTCGATTCTTCGTACCTGGAGGTCACGATGGCTTGAAGCCAATTCGTCGTACATCAAAATCTACGTTGCAAGACATATATCAATCAATGTACAACCCTGGGCAACTGAGACCAAAGTTAATCTATGAAGTTCTTGATATGACGGTGATGGAATTTGAGTCCCAACGGCTAGTCAAAGTTACAGTTTGTACACCCACGTTGAAAGATTGTATTACGAAGGAGCTGTTAATGCCGAAGCAAAGCCGAATGTCTGATCTTATTAAGGCTCTTGACATCAATGGTGTTAAGTTTGAGTCCGCCTCCGGCACGAGAAGCGCTAGAATCTTTGAAGCTATTGACAACAAGTTTCACAGAGAATTCCTAGCAAGCGACTCTCTTTCCATGTTAGCTGAATCACCAAATGCACAACTTTATGTGGAGGTAAAACTCGAATGAGAAATCGAAATGACATATCGCCAACCAACCGAATTCATATATAGGAAATTCCGGAAGAAGAACTAACAATGGCCGATGAAGACTTCTTTGTGCCCGTTTTCCATTTCCAAAGAGATGTGCATCGTACCCACTCCGTGCCGTTCAAGTTTGCTGTGAGAAAGGTAAATTGAGACTGTCAGATGGTAGAAGTAGCGGAAATTCTAAGTGGTATGTTTGTTTAGGACGAGCCTTTCAGCAAAACAAAGAAGCGACTGCAGGAACGAGTTGGATTAAGTGACAAAGATTGGAGCAAGGTCAAGTTCAACATTGTTTCGTCTTACTCTGCAGCACCGATCGATGATGGTAAGATTGATTGAAATGAAAAAATTTTGTAAACCCACCTTTTCTTTTTGTTAGATGACTTCAAGTTGAGTGATCATCAGTTTAACCACGAAGATTCTTTGGGTTTGGATCATATTGACAAGTCAGCACGGGTAAACCGAGGTGGCGCGGAAAGAGCACTTTTTATTAGGGGTTAAATGATAGAGCATGTTTCGCGTAGTTTTCCTGTTTGTCTACACACAATATATTATAAGAAGCTGCATAGTTAATTTACATACATGGAACTATGTGAGCGTCTAAGCGACCCTGCTATCCTGCAGGATGTTCTCAGATGTACATTGTGCGAGCTGAATTGCATATATCAATTAAACATCTGCACAACTGGTATGGACGCAGGGCTAAGAAGAGTACGTTGTTACATGTCTTCTCATGATTCTATCCAGTGTATGACAAAGCGAGTAAAGATCGTCATCGCAAAGGTAGTCTCGTGGTGCTACATCCTCCTAAGCAACCTTTGTATGGAACTCCATCGTGCTCCGGATGGGACCAACACGGGTAACCGGTCCTTATGCGCTGGGATTTATAGTGTTTTTCCATATTTGTCTGCGCGTTTCTATTTTTTACTTGCGGACTGGGATTCAAGGTTTTGCGGAATCCAAAAAATGCTTTTGCATGATTGGATGAAAGTATTTGCGGTCAGACTACCCTTCTTTGCGTAAAGTCGAGTCGCATGTCCACAATCACTGAGATAGTTTGTCTCAAACCACAGCAAGGCGAATTTATTTAAAGAAGTGGTTCTCTATTTTTTGCATCTAACAAAAAAGCTTTCAGAGTGTCTGATTCATCCTTGATAATCTGGGCGCTTTACTTTTCGCGCTTCTTGAACAATACGTTCTTGAAGGTTATCGTCAATTCGTAAGGGCTCCTTTCTTACCCTAGCCTTCACTTTGGCCCAAAACTCTTCTATTGGGTTGAGAAAGGGAGATTAGAGAGGAAGATAGAGACATTTGCATCCTATTTCTTCTACCAACTGCTTAACCTTGACTGGTGTATGGATGGGTGCGTTATCCATGACAAGATAATAACCGTTCATTCCGTGGCAATCCAATCTTTTGTGATTGCCTAATAGACAAAGTTTAAGATAAAATAGAAGAAAAGGAGAACATAACTACATTCAGGGAAAATAGAAGTGGAATGTAAAGCAATACAATTGAGAAGAACCGGCACTGGGTACCATTGCTCTGACAGCTTCTAATACCATAACTGACAGGCACGGATATGATAGCATCAATAACGTATAGAAACAAACGAAGAGGGTATATTTCATCTACATATGTTCCATTCTGTTCAAGATCTTCTATCAGACTGAGTAACATTTTTACTCTTGGAAGAATTGTTGTCTTACCTCTGAATTGTTGTCATCCATAAGACATCCATCGATTTCTTATCCATGACTGTGGTTTCTGGTTTCAGTAATCACGTACTATTTAAAAGCGAAGGGACAACACCTTTTCAATTCTTTGGCTCTGTTCTTCAAAAACATCCCCGGTATGTACTTCGCATTGATTATATGTACAGAATGACTGATGTCTTTTCTTCTGTATCCTTTAGCCTGCCTGACCTCTGTCCCGAACCACCTTGGTTGTGTGATTAAGCTCCCTGCACTCCACTAGGTAAGTGAAAAAGAAACGTTGTCTGTTTATGCACAGTGTCATTCATTATCTTCTGCTTCCAAGTCCTCGCCAGGTGTTGCATCGCTTCAAGTCCTCTGCAGTGCGTTACACACAAACCGGCCGCTCATAGAAGCCGTTGTCTCTCTCTCGCCGCCCCACCGGCACAGGCGCGGGGCCGGCCCCTACCTTTGGGTAGGATTACCCTTCGGGGGTAAGTAAAAAAGATGTCCATTTACTAACCATGAACGTAATTTTTACGCTGCTCGAATGAATTTTGTGTCCACTGGAGGACCAAGTTGAGGCAAGCAAAATATATTTTCTGCATAATCCATTTACTAATAACGCATATTTATATCCCTTTTAGCGCAAACTTGATCCTTGCATGGACGCAAAATTTATTTACAGTAGCATAAAGAAATGTTCAATAAACAATATAGTACGGTAATCAACACATTGGACAGGATAGTGCGCCAATCACGGCTGAAGGAAGAAAAAGGAAAGGTCCGAAAAATAATCCAGGACATTTTAGTTTTCCTTCCTTAACAGGACTTCTGTTACAGAGTATCTGTAAGTGAATGAGAAAAGATGCTGTAATCAAAAGCAAAGCGTGGGCTTGATTTATATGATGTTCAGTCTGCATGCATTCCTCTGTGATGACAACAACAATGCTGCGAACAGTGTGGGTTGATTTTTTCTCCGATTAGCGCACGCCCCACGTTTTTCCTTGTTTTTTTCGGGTGATTTTATTTCTCTTCATCTCCTTAAATAATACAGAGGAAACAGCGATTTACGCACGTCTTTCTTTTTTTCCTTTCTTTCTTTTATCAATTTCTTATACCACTATCTGTCCCTGATTCAATGACTTCGCCTACTGTTGAGGTACAGCATACGTTTGTTACACGAGCGTCTAAGTATTGCACGTAGGCGGATGGGTACAGTCCATCAATGACAAGCGACGTAACCAACAGAGTAAGGTTATCCGTAGGCCTGGACCGATAAGAGAGTTTACACTGACCTAGCACAGAACATCGATATCCCGTTTAAAGCCGGTCTACCGGCTAGACGCCACTCTAAGCGAGGGGATCGTCATGTCCCATCCATAGCCGCAACAAAGCTTTATTCACCAGTCTCAGAGATGGCTCTGGCGACGGACATTGCACAGGGACTTTTGAGTGAAGTTAAGAAAATGCAGGGATTATTACAACAGAATCAAGACTCCCTAGTCGCACTTGAAGCTGAAAAGGCAGACCTGCAACAGGAGATTGAGCGCCTGAACAAATTGTTAAAGCAGCGCCAAGAATCCGAAGGTTGGTAGCCACCTCTCCATTTCTTGATAGGGTTGAAGAAAAAAAGAAAGAATGAATAAGGGAGACAGGGGCTGCAATAGGGTATGTCACGTTTCTGGTTGGCTAATTCGGAATTTTCCACAACAGAGAAATACAAAGAGGATATATGGAATCTGGAATTGACCAATCAGGACCTTAACCAACATATTCAAGAACTAACTCAAAATCTGTCAAAGGTGACTGCAGAACAAACCAGGCTTTCACGTCAGGAAGCTGCAAACGCGCAAGAGCTGGATCAACTACGAGCTGCTCGCGAGAACTGGACAGAGTCTATCAATCAGTTAAGGCAAGACCATGAACAAGAACTCACCAACGCACGAAAGGCGTTTGCAAAATTGAAACGAGAAAAGGACGAGTTAATTAGTCAGATAGCACAGATGACTGTTGCACCAGAAACGCCAGATAATAAGGATGGCAACGACAGCAGCTCAGACAACGATACACCATCCCACATGTCCTTACCCGACCATAAAGTCCGATCATCCCAAGAAAACCATTCCGAAGATAGGAGCCTTGCAAAAGAAATTAACTTGAGCAAGCAACAGGAGCTAGAAATAGAAACACTAAGATCCTCACTTAAGCACGCACATGACGCCATTCAAACACTGCAGGCAGCTGTAGATAAAGAGAAATCGGAACGTGCAGAGGTGGATAAATTGTTGAGAGATACGCAGGAAACCATCGAAAGTTTACGCAAATCCCCTCAACAATCCGAGGTTTGGTCTCCTGTTTCTTCTGTTGCAGCGCAAAGAACAAAAAAGGATGAACTTAGAAAATTACGCGGAAAATCCTTAGGTGACGAACTAGTGCAGGCCGGATCAGAACTGGATGAGCCAAAAGAATCAGTTGATCGCGAAGAACAAGAACCAGAAGAACCAGAAGAACTTGAGGAACTTGACGAGCTGAACCACTTTGAAGAAGACGATCATGAACTGATGGCTAACAAAGGAAAAGATCTCATTCATGGGGAAGGCAAAAGTAGCACCATCCACGAGGATGAGAACGAATCAAACATTCGTGATGATAACACTATTTGTTGGACAAGCGAAACTTTACCGATCATATCAAACCACACAGTCCCGGCGGCTAATGGCAAAGAAAAATATCCAATGGACTACGGTTCGCTGTTAGTTGATCCCGAATCCTATATTTACGCGTTTAGAGATCGTCGCCACCAAGGTGAAAACCCTTCTGTTGCCACAGTGGCAGAGGTAGATCAGGAAACTAGTTCCATGGATCCCCGAGTCGTCAAGGACGATCACACAGCCCTAGCATTGATAAGAACCATGACGGGAGACTGGGTGTGGAAATACACGCGAAGAGTAGTCGGCAAAGGCATTTCAGAAAATAAGCATCAGCGATTCTTATGGGTTCACCCTTACACAAAAACACTCTATTGGAGCACTCACGAACCGGGAGCAGATGACAGTGAATACAACACAAAGAGCGGTAGATCTCATTGAACGTTTCATGTTTGATGTTGTTACTAATGAAGCCTTTCTGTTGACGCTGTAGCTATCGTGCAATCTTTTGCCTCAGTTAGTAAACATCCATTATGTCTTTTGATCCGAACACCGGCGCGAGATATCATGATCCAATGTCCAGACCAAGAGGCACATACCGCATGGATTCGGGTAAATGATAATACAATAAGAAAAAAAAACGGATGATCAGATCTGCTCATTTCTTTTGTTTTCTGTTTTTCCAACTCTAGGCTCTGACGTATCTACAGATCCACCCGTCACCCTCACAGATCACAAGTACAAGTCTGATGACGAACCGTCATCAATCCTCGGTCCCATCTTCGACCGATATGTCCAAGCGACAGATGGCTGAAAAGCCTATTTCACAGGAATCTTACACAAACTACACTTCTGGTCACTCAGGTTCACCTTCCGCAAACTCCTTCCGTTTCCGTGTCTCCCGCCCTTTCTATGAATTCGGTTTTAACAAGTCTCCTTATTCGATCGAATCCTCAGTAGCTAATAAATAAAGTATCCTTAACTACCATGATTAACCGAACGACAAAACGTGACTGGAAAGAAAAAGTACAATACCTAGGACAGAACCGGTGAACAATAGCCAAGAAGCTGGAACGCGGTGTTATTTTTTTTCTCTGATTTTTAACGTACGATAGATCCATACGCCTATGGAGTTCAGGCATTTGGCATGGCAACTTATTGGTTCAGTTTCCGATTTCCGAACTATGCATTCTCCCGTGTGTGGGTGTGTTTCTTCTTTTTCCTGACACAAAAACATATTAGTATGCTTTGATGGACAGTGTATACGGATCAGGGTTGTCTTTTTTGTTCCGTACACTTATCTGCTGCTTGCTGCTTCAGGCTTGTATGTGTGTGATTCTATGCAACAGACTGGACTGATATGCATCCAATTCGCATAAATCAACCCAATATAAAAACAAACAGGCTCAAAAGAAATATTTGCATAAAGTTTAACTGCCCAATTACTAGCTGGTCCGTCACATTAGCTATGATAACTTGTTTTTCTGCTGTGTTATCCAAACTATGCACAATTTTCTTCTGCTGCTGCATGCATCAATCCTAATGCTTTTGTGGTAATCACTCAGTTGGAGTAATGAATGATCTGGGATCTCTACGGTAATCTTCTGGTATGCTGTAAGAGCTTGCAATCTGGCATGTCGGTCCTTTTCTTTGCTTTGCTTCCCTATTACTACAGGACAAACGAACTATGTTAGACCCGTACCAAGAAATTTGCTTATTTTTGTGGGCTATTCATGGGAAAAAGAAAGGGGTGAACAGGTGGAGGACGAGAATGCCAGAGAAAGTGGAGAAGCGCAAGCAGCAAGGGAGACACAAACAGTCTGCCGATCCTTTCCTGTCGCCCTATTGCCGGGCAAATTATAGACCGATGGAGGCTGCTGCAGACTCGCACACCATTTTCTATCGTTGCCCTCTAGTCAGGATGTGTTCACTAAACAAAGTCAACCTTATAGTCTCTCTGCCGTGTGCTCTCTCAGCTGTTCCCTGAGGAAATCATAATCATGCCAAAAGCATGCACTAATTCTGCAACCTTGGTTACGTCTTCAAAGAAAATCCTCCTTTTCAATTTGTTTATTGTTTCAAGCAAGTATTGAACCGTCTGCAAAAACACGGAGAAGCAATCCATTGGGCTCAAGTATCAGCGTGTGCTCGCAGTGTTAAAAGGCTCAGGGTCAGTTAGTGCGCTAGGAGATAGTCGAATACAATGGGAAAGGGAAATAAGATAGCCGAATGTGACATGACGAACGTTGTCCTTTTTTAATATTATAATATTATTTTACCTTTTCGTGTACAAGTCGAAACGAGGGTTTTTAAATACTTGTTATTGGTATACACATATCATGGTGTTGAGAAGGGACGATGATGGAAAGAAGATACATATGGACAAGAAAGACAAAAAGTGCCTTGGTTTTAAGAAGATCTAGCAACATCCACCCTGTTTCTGCTCGTCGGTCTGTCGAGTGACGGAGATGGTCTCACCCGTGGTAGGTCTAATCACATCGTTGGACGATTCAAGAGCCTTGTTGGACACGATACGGTAGATCTCTTTGAACATCAAAAGCAGTTTTAGGTCCCTTTTCCCCTGTTGCATGTTTGTTTTGTATAACCACTTACCGGTCAAAATGCGCTGGAAGGAAAGATCTACGTTACTGGAATCCAATGCAGATGTTTCAATGAAAGACAAACCGTTCTCAGCTATGAAGGCAAAAAAAAAAAAAAAAAAAGGTTCAGCTGCATAGTTCGAACGATTTTCAAGGCTAAGCATTGAGCGTAGTTGTTTTCTTACCGGCAAACTGCTTTGCTTCTTCCGTTGGCACTGCACGCAAATGTCGCAAATCACTCTTGTTACCGACAAGCATAACAACGATGTTGGAGTCTGCATGGTCACGTAGCTCGTTCAACCACTGTGTCACATTCTCGTATGTAAGGTGCTTTGCAATATCGTACACCAACAAAGCTCCCACAGCACCCCGATAATAACTACAGAGTTGTATGGTTTTAGTCACATGCATTCAGGACGGAGCGTAAAAAGCATTACTTACGCACTAGTGATGGCACGATAACGTTCCTGACCAGCTAAAACGAAATGGATTTAGTAAGCATCGATGCCCAGATGCTGTCTCATCTAATGCTCATTGCGCTGTTACCTGTATCCCAAATCTGGGCCTTGATGGTCTTGTTATCGACTTGTACGCTACGGGTGGCGAATTCTACTCCGATAGTACTCTTCGATTCCAAGTTAAACTCATTGCGAGTAAATCGGGCCAACAGATTCGTCTTGCCAACACCGGAATCTCCGATAAGAACGACTGCAATAACAGAACAAAAATGTAAATGGATATGCTTAACCAACTGCGAACGGTCATCGTTCCACAAGCCACGAGCTGGGGTCATAGGTAGAACGCGTCTACTCTGTTTATCTCTTTCTCGCCCCTCTCTTTCTTTTGTTGTCTATCCTTTTCTCATGCACGAACTGCCAACTTACTCTTGAAAAGATAATCGTATTCGTCGTCCTTATTCATCTTAAAATCAATGAATTCAACAAAATAATACTGCTATAAAGAAGAAAAGGAAAGAAATAAAAAAAGAGAAGAGAGAGAGAGAAAGCGAGAGAAAAGGAAATAGGAAAATAAAAACGGGTATTCCCTGCAGGTGGGAAGTAGAAAAGTAGCGGAGTTTGTGTGCGTCATCTATCAAATTTTTTGGACTCCGAACACGGAGATCCGGAAACGCTGTCATGGATTCCGCCCCCTCTCTCTTTTCTCCAAAGGCAAAAGAATAAAGTTAGGAGATGTTTTCCTCATGGGCTATTTTCTTGATTGTGCCCGACATGTAAAGAAGTCTTTGCTTTTATTTTTGGGGGGTAATAATCAAATAGATGGTTTGCTTTTTTTTTTGTTCTTGCATGCTTTAATTATCAGTTGTTCGTGATCGTGATCGTCGTGCTTGTTGGTTACGTGCAGGTCGAGTTGGTTGCTCCATATCTCGAGCATGAAGGAACATACATCGTTCACCATAAGTACAGTTATCACCCTCTCTATCAATTACAGAAAAGAAAAAAAGAAGAAGGAAAAGTCAGTGTAAAAAGTCGCGCAGTAACGAAAATCTGTGGGTGCCACGTACCGGCATTGCTTAGTGGGGTGTGCGAACTTGCAGTTCTTGTTTGTGCAACTAGGCCAGTAAATGCAACGTGACTTCATCGGCGGAATGTATGTCTGGCGTTGTTGTTCAATTTGCTCGGGACGAGACATGCGCTTCTTTTTGCTGGGTGTAAACTCATACTGTGCGTCGGGTAATACGTCTACTGCAGAAGGCAGCGATGGAATACTTCGTGAGTAATAGCTATGGGAATTCATGTCGGCCTGTTGTTGTGGTAAGGTAAATAATTGTGCCCAGTCAGACTTGTATTGGCTTGGCTGACCCCAGTAATAGCCAACATTGTTGTTATTGTTATTAGATGTAGTTGCATAAGGAGATGTTCTAATCGCAGATTGATTTTTCGTTTTTGGTTGTGTTCGGTCTCCGGGTGTCAAGCTAACAGCGTTCTCTGTAGAGGACGACGATGAACTTGTCTGTGACGGAGCAGGTGACGAAGCTTTAGTCTCATCAGCAGACGGTGTCTCTGCAGGAATTGATTCCTTCTTCTCCGCCTCCTTTTCTGCCGTCTCTTCGCTTGGCAGGATGGTAGACCACTCTGCATCAGTTTCCTTTGCAGAGTCATCCTGTGATAAGGTTTCCTGGACCTCGCTCACAATAGTCGACACTACTTCCTTTACAGACTGATCTTCAACTTTCGTTTCACTTGCTGGTAAAGCTATAGCTTGATCTGCCTCCTTGGTGTTGTTGGCAATCGTCTCCTCGGCAACGCTATGCTCTTCCGTGGTTTCCACAACCGCCGATCTTTTTGTTTCAATGATCGAAGCTTCCGTTTCCACAACAGTAGTTTCCTCTTTCTCCACGATCACTGCTGACTCTGTCAGATCCGTCTTCTCTTCGACGTCGGTCGTTGCCTCCGTTGTGTCTTTCTTTGCGATTTCTTCTTAAACACGTGGTTAGTATACACATCACCCCGTGGGTTGCTGTCAAAGATAAACACACCTTTTTCATTCAGGATGACCTCCTTCTGTGACTGTTCGACCTGTGCAACCACTGTGTCTTGTTCGATGCCTCGAGTTGTGGACACGTCCGCTGCTACAGGTGGTTTCTCCACCTTTGCTTTTGACTGTGTCTCGCGCGATTTACTTTTGGTAGGTTTGCCTGAATTGCCCTCATAGCCTAAAGTAGAATTCGTCAAAAGAATAAACCAAAGAACGTCCAAACAAAATAAGGAGAAACCAAACAAGGAAGAAAAAAGAAGGCAGTTGTTGTTGGTTATTTGTCTTTTCTTTACCTTTGCGTTCCCTAAACAACGATATATACAGGATACTTCCTACGGTAATCACGGCAACTGACCCCATGATCCATAGGTTGTTGTGTTGTGAATAGTATTGCATGGTTGGACTGGACTTGCTAAACAAAGAATCAAAAGGAAAAAGAACAAGAACAAAACAGCCCACCGTCGGGTCTTTTTTAAGTTTCAGATTTTCTGGGACCCCTAAATGCGGTTTATGAAAAAAATGTTAAGAGCGAAAATGTTTAACCGGCTTGAATTCAACCAAGAGACCCACACGCGACATCCTCATTCTCAAGTATCATCATAAAAGTTATACAGAGACGGCAAGTAACAATAGATGAAGTTTCCATACGTACGTTTATTCACAGCTGTTATGACAAAGCCCCTATTTTTCCCAGGCACGAGTCAAGGCACAGAGTATCACATTTTTTTTGGCTTAAGTGGCTTAGCGACCTCCCTTGCTGCATTGGATACGCCTCTAGCTTAACTGTTATTTTACGCTACTGTAAATCAGTTGATGAGAACAAAAAGATAAAGCTTGCGCTAAAGAACAAAACATCATGCGTCATTGGTAAATAAGTTATGGGGGGATATATCTCACTTACGTGAAATTGATCCAGCAGTGGATACAAACTTTTATTCGAGCAGCATAATGGAAACATTCCTGGTCAGTAAATAGAAACGACGCTTTTGTCTATTCAACTTATCCCAGGAGGATTAATCGCAATGCAAGGGTTGGGGCCCGTGGCGCAAAGAATCCGCCATGGCCTACGATGTTAGGGAAACTGCTAAAACTACAGCTTAGAAAAATTGGTAAAGAAAAGGAAACGGCGCTAGGAGCTACAGATCAGAAACAGATATTGTCAGTATGGGATTGTTCATTTAATAAGAGATATACTACTTGAAGCCACCGTATCCTAAAACGGGGCATACGTAATCCGTCATGATGCGCTGATGCCCATTGAGCACTGGAAGAAGAAGAAGAAAATTAAAGGAAAGAGATATGGTCCAAAAAAAGAAAAGAAATCGTCAAAAATTTCGCACGCTTATAAAGGAGCCTATTTAAAAACGCCATTATGACGTCTTGCCGAACACCGTCGTGAGATGCTATGTACCAACACCTTCAGCAATAAATACCGGGAACAAGGATATTTGGTAGCTCAATATGCGACCAAAGTGATATCGCTCATATAATATAACTTAGCACGTAAAGAAAGCGACACATTAAAGGTATAATACCAAATCAAACCTCGATGACTTTGTATGGAAGGAAGCGTAGAAATATGGTGTAAAAGAAATTATGAATGCCCTCATCCAAGTACTACTCATCATCAATCCAGGCCATGCATAGCTATTTAGTCGTCCTCAGCCACCGTAAGTTGAACGTATATATGAACCTAGAATTATCTGAAGCAGGCTCAAACTGTTGTTCAAGACCTTCTCAACTCCCTAATAAAATAGATAACCATTGTTTGAACATATAAACTAAACAATGCAGACTAAATACATATCAAGTAAATAGCAGTCTAATGCGTAAGTGTATGCGTTCCTTCCATGTTCTGCAGTGATCTAGTTGATGTGATCTTGTTGTATGTTTACAAGTCAAACAAAAACAAATGTCCCTGATAGGCAAGCTTTCTCATTGTCACATGCTTAATCGTAAACAATGCGTTGTGCAACTTTCTTTTCGGAGTCATAACCAGGAACAGTATGAAACGGTAAACAACCACTCCTTTATGGTAACATAAGCTATGACTGACGTCTTGATCCGATTAATTGATTCCCTCAGTTACCCGGATCCACCCAGAGCAACTATATAATCCGGTCAGACATACTTCACTTCATTGTTGCAAGCCCTGTACCTGGATGAGTATCCCCGTTCTGACAGTCCGGATTTAGCATCCGAGATGGTCGTGTATTCAATTTTGCTCTACCAATTTAAAACGCCAGGTTATCAACGTCTTGGAATGTAGTAGAGTCCCGAAGTAGCAACGGTACGTGACGATGGACAAACTCCTCGTATTCCCAATCACGATCCTCCAATTGTTCTCGCTCGCCAACCCAAATATAGACCTCACAATCTACTTCCTCATGGTCCAGTGTCTCTACCTGGACTGGGATACGTGCATAGTCCTGATTGGAAAGGCCATGGTGTGCAATCGTTACTTGTTCAGCAAAAGAGTCATTTTTTATATCTAAAATATTACCTCCCCCTCATAAGCGTCCATGCGCACCATATTCACATCAGTTAACTTTTCGATAAGGATACCTTGGATTATGTCTTCAGCGCGGTCTGTGCGAACTAAGGCAGGATACTCCACGTTTTTCACAGCAAACCGTCGAAAGCCCTTGTTTTGGGATGAGTTACTCATTGCAGTTGGTTGAATCGCAATCGTACCTTAAGAATTGCAGGCCGGATATGTAATGCCTGAAGCAGAAGATCTTTGGATTCTGCGGTAACTAAGGGACCATAAAGCACTTTTCGTATTTCTTCAACGTGAACACGAGTTGTATGTGGGCTAGTAATGACTTGCCTCGGGCGAGAATGTCCTTTGACATGAGCGATCCATAGCAAAAAGCGGCGTGCATCAGTAAAATAACGGGAAAAAGGAGAGGGGCGAAACCCTTATTTTTCCGAAGTCGGGAGCTAGTTTAGACGCACATACACACACAACCAGCATGTGGCACACCACTGTCAAAGAGAAACTTAATAAATATGCAGCCCAATTTGCATCTCGATCCTTTTGTCATTGCTTTAACTGCCTCCTTTTCTGTCTTTTCTTTATTATATATTCTTTATCATTTTGCATTTCCTATTTTTACGTGAATGACTCCAGTGAATCTAGAAGCGGCCGAAAGAATAATAAGCCTTTTGAACCAGAAATCCTGTAAAAAGGCCAATGACATAGATCAGATCATCTATCTTTTGAATTGTATCCAAGTGACAGTGTCCCGACGGAGATGCTATATTCGGCATTTTCTCTTGACGACCGATGCTCTCAAACACCGATACGAATGCAAGATTAAAGACACCCGTCGAGAGATCGAGTATTTCGAGGAGTTCATCCAAGATGTGGAAGAAAAGGCAGCGGACTTGTGTCAAAGAGAAATCCGGCTACAAAAAGCTAACGGCCTATATCATCACCATCTTCGCTCATTGCGACTTGTTGCAGAATGGTGTCGTCAGAAGAAGCAAAAACTAGACTCACAGTATGCTTTCTTCTCTTTGATTCCTCTTCTGTCGTTTTACTATAAGAAGAAATACATCCGTGCCCGTAACAAAAACGCCCAGATCGAACAAAAACTCTCCGAGATTCAGCACAAACTCGCTATCTATCGCCCGGCTCTTCGACGACTCGCTGATATGCGAAAAAGATACACCATCAATATTGAAGAAGCTCGCTACGAACGAGAAAAGCTACTGCTGATATTGACAGACACGGAAAAGCTGCTGCAATTTTTGGTCTTAGGCCAACAGTTCTGGTCCCACTTTGATAGCCATCAAGCGGCTTATGTAGTACAGGATGCCATCAAGCTGACGGAGATGATTCAGTTGAAACAGCCTGAAAATGAAGAATTGAATAACGTGGCATTATCGTTCAAGTTGGCTTGTCTGGAATACGAGGAAAAAGAAGCCCAAGCCGATGAGCTCTGGGGCTCACTGCAGGTCGACTTTGAATGTGCGCAGTGTCATATATCCTGTCATTCCTGGCCACAGACAAACACAACCTCTTCCACCGAGCTTTTATGTGACCCATGCTTTCAGCGACTACAAGCGCGACATCCAGAGCCAACAATACAAGGTTCCTCTCGGCTTTTTCATCAATTAAGCAAATGGAAGAAAGCGATGCTTCATTCGACCAGTCGACTTTCGACAGCGTTTATCTCTTTAAATGTATAGATTAGAAAAAAATAAATGGACAAGAGAATATCTTTTTTATGTCTAATGAGATCTTTTTTTTTGTTACAGATGTCTAGGGAAAAAAAATAATCAAGGCTCTCTTTCTTTGTAAGGTTTTTTTTTTGCTGCTTTGCCACTTTTTACCTAATGGCAATTCAATACGAAACTTTGCTTCCTAAAGATCACCCAGACTGTCCTTAATTGAGTTATAGTAGTCTGCTGAGAGGTAATCTGCCAATTCTTCCTTGGTTAACCATGCAAAATCTTTGACATCCTTGCTTGGCTTAACCTGTCCACCATATACACGAGCCTTCATAAAGAAGACCTAAAAACGAAAAGAATACAATATTGAGTTGGATGCGATCCGTCTCCGTCGGTTTTTTTTAGACCCAAACCTTTAATCCCGTTGCACCCTCCTCTTTTGCAGCTGCATGCTTGTAAAAAGTAATGGGTTGTCGTCCCACAAACCAAACGTCCATATCAGGTCCACACTCCTCTTTCAGTCTACGTTCTGCAGCCTACGTCCAAATCTGTCTTAATCGCACGAGAAATTCACTCTTGCTTATCTTCCTTTTTTACCTCATGCAAATATTCATTTGATTCAAGTTGGCCCTGAGGAAATTGCCATGGATTCTGTGCGTCGCTAGGCTTGTGAACGATCAAATAGAGCGTCCTCTGCAGAGATCGATCCAGACTTTTGATGTCATTCTTTCGGTCTGCTTCTGTTACTCGGGAGGCCTTCTCTACTATGTTCATGGTTGCTGCAATGGCTTGGTCTTCCTTCACTCTTTCAAGCGTCTCTGCTGTCGCTTCGGACAATGACTTTGAGAAGTCCTTCATGGCCGCCTGACGTGCAGCCTCTTCCTCTTTCCATCGGCGTTCGGCTACAGAGCCCTTTTTAAAGTAGAAATCGGTGGGGAATGATGCAGCGCTCTGACGTTCCAGTTTCTCCTTGTAGTCGAAGTAAGCTTGTTCGAATGGGGTAGAGTCGCGTGTAATTTGTGGTGCCCTCGAGAGAATGACGGAGGCGCAAATGCGGTTGTTCTTTACAACCAACGGCGCTTGGGAGCGTGCGGTGCTTGCAAACCAGCGTTTTGTAATCGGGATCAGGCGGTTTGCTCGGCTGGACATGCTGTTGTGTGCTCCACCTCCCCCTCTCGGTTGTTTTTTCTGTGAAGGGATAGGTGTGACTAGCTTTCCGTTTGACCAAAAAAGTCACGACTGCCTTCCCCTTTACGAAAGATAAAGATGAAAAACCTCGTTAGCGTATTGAACAATAAAATATTAAATGAAATGAGATTCTTATTGTAAACTGATGCTTAGCACAGTTAATTGTTACTTTTTAGTCTTTTATAATTTTCAGTGCACTACTTTATTTGCTTTCTGTGCCTGTCAATTTCGTTTATGGAACCCCTCAAGTATTAGCCAATAACCAATATCAATGAAAGTTGATTGTGAGCATATGGCATGTCAAAATCGTGAAAATCCCATAGTGATAACATTAGGCATATCATGCGCCAAAAAAAATTGGGACCCCTTGCAAGTAGGCTACTTGTCCTCATTAGCAGTCTTTGTATGGGACATGCCCTAGCCAAAATACAGGAGCTCTTGTTCCTCTTTCGTACGTGTAGGGATACCGAAAAGGATGCCAACTAGCATGAATTAACATGACAATGACGGACTGGTTTGTATTAAAAAAGGTTGCTTATGACAAATTTCAGGACATGGATAGGGCCAAAAGGAATAGTTGAACAGGAGTGATTTTTTTTGCTAATGACATTGAACAATGACAGGTTTTAACAATGAAAAGGAGAAATAAGAAGCAATTGTTCTCTGTCATAGATTATACATTACTTCTATGTTATTGTCTTTATTACTCTCTGCGGCCATGATTAGATAGCTGCTTCAAAACTATTTCTAAGTCTTCTATCCGTATTCAATGTTATTGTTTCAGACTCCAAAGATGACTTCCAATTTACTGCAAAAGCAATATTCCTAATCTGACAAGAGCGCATTGTTAGGAAATTTCTGTTTCTTTTATGACCAAATGACGGGTACACAAACAAATGGTGTCATCATCGCTTCACATGACAAGGTTCCCTTTAGGGAGGATGAAGGTGGTCAGGTCCCGATGCTTCAACCCTAAGAAAAGGGCGACTAATCTCGGAACGCTCCATAGCTGAAACCTGGCAGGGAGATCCCTTCTATTTAGTGTCTCTTACTTTACAATGTTTAAAGCAGCTCAAAATTAGCTTAGTATAACATGTTTACGTACATCTTGTTTTTGTCAGGAGTGTCAAAAACTAATCTTTGCTGTTCATCTTCTCCACGCCACATATGAGCCTAATGCGATGCAAACAATTCCCCTACCGCGGAAATTGTCGGAAAGCCCCTAAATCATATTGACATGATAAACATACTAAGATATACTTCTGGTTTTGCAGCGTGTATTCATTTTGTTTTGGTTAGATAGCTAATGCGGATTATATTCCACTTGTCAAGTTGACGGTGTGCATTTCGCATAATCCAAGGAACCATCCCTTAAG
Source organism: Apophysomyces trapeziformis B9324 (assembly GCA_000696975.1). NCBI lineage: Eukaryota > Fungi > Mucoromycota > Mucoromycetes > Mucorales > Mucoraceae > Apophysomyces > Apophysomyces trapeziformis. The sequence goes on from JNDP01001301.1 coordinate 123,606, forward strand.
GTTCTAGTGAGTATGATAGACACGCGGTTAAGAATCCTTGTGCTAGAAGGCTCTTTATTCTGAAAGCAAGAATACTCTTCAAATGCGTAGTGGAACCGGTGTTAGCTACTTGAGTAGCCAGGAATGCTTCGTTCTCCATTCAATAGCAGCTAGTGCACTTGCTATCGCTGAGCAAAACCTAAAAATCAGAAGATACTAGTGAAAGTTCAACGTAAATATAGAGAGAGATAAACTTTGCCTATGGCAACTTACCCTAAAAGAAGAAATTGATAGTTTTTATACAAACTATAACTGCAAATCGAATGCTGAATCAAATGTCAGAAGGTGTGAAAGTACAGCTAGGTTATTGAATTCGTGCCTGTCAAAACTTAATAGTCAACTTAACCTTTCACCCACGGAGAAGCTAAAGATCTCCCAGTTGGTTTATGCAGTTCTACATATGGGAAACTGGCGTGTTGAAGCGGAAGATAACTGTTATGCTTACAGAATAATGCCACATATTGATAAGTATTCTGAATAAAAAATCCCTCGACTATGCATGGGTTCAAGTCCATAATATTAATGAATCAAAATAAATATCAAGCGGAAGCTCAAGGCTCATAAATCTTAGTCGCACTGTCATCTAATCAACCAGTACGTTCATCATCCAGTCCAGAGGCGATCCGTGCTGTAAACTTTTTCCTTGTGTTCGATAAAATTTTTCTAAAAACTCTTTTAGAGAGTTTCTACGTAACGCCACGGGTGCTCTCTTCGTATTACTTTGCTATTTTTAATATTCAGTGCTACTTATACTTTTATGTCCAAACTTACAGAATGCCAAGACGTTGATATCATTTTGCAACAGGTCAAAGGCTTGTTAGATATCTTAGATAACGTGTTTTCTAATGCTCAGTTGTGGTCAAAGTAATTGCACGGTGAAACTAGCATTGACGTCTCTGGGTCTCTATAGATATTGATGGTTCGGAGAAGAAAAGTACTTCTTGTGAAAAGAATACAAAGAGCTCAAAGTTGATTTGCTTACTACATATTCCACATTAGTCTAGTATAGAAAATGGAAATGTGTAAATGCTTCCAAAATGGGATCCTGAGTCATCCAAGTTGAGTGAGCAATTTATTCATTGTATTACTTGCCGTGGCAAATAAGACTGTTAAAATATGGCAAGTTGATAGGTATCCATAGAAAGCACGTAAGATAATGCAAGGATAGGCATTGATTGCTACTGACATTGAAGGTAGTGTAGAATAGAAATAATTGGTCATTGTTTGGGCTCGACGTATCATGTCCACTGGGTACCTATCATTCTATAGAACAAGGGTTCTAGATCCTATTTTCAGTAAACTTTAAAGTTTATACGCATCGCCAGCAAAACTGTAATCCTATATTTTATGTCTTGGATAAGGTTTATTAGCATTAACCTCAATAAGCAACCGTGCAACTGTTCTTGGATATTGCCAAAAGCCCATTACCATTGATCGATAAAAACTTCAATTGGATACAACGTATTCTAAAACGTAGGTAGCAACGGTCAGCGCTAGCATGCTTCATATGCAAGTGATTTTCTTCTGTTTCGTACGACGGCAGAGCTTATTAAATTTAGCCTCGATTCACATTTTGTTCTCAGTAGCTTCGGGTCAATAATGAAAAGAATATGTTGGGATGTTAGAGTACTAAATCCACAAAGAAGCTAACTGCAAACCCCCGCCTGAGACTTTGCTTACCATCCTGCCATCAATTAAACTTTCATAATTTCCTATTTTGCTTGCATAGATCAGCAGATCTAGTTTGTGTACAATGTCCTTTTATGGATAATGAAGATCGAAGGATCACAAAGGTTCATCGACCAAAAAAGTGAAATGATGCCAAAACACGTCTCCATTTATGCTTTGGCCTAAATCTTGTCTTTAGCTTGAATTTTCTGACGGGCTCATTATTTGTGACAATAATGTCAAAACCTAAAGTTTCGGTAAGAAGAAAAAAAACAATACTATGGAAGGCTGTCAGCAAGGATAAGGATATTCGAGAACAGATACAGTAATCAAGGATGCATTACAATACATCAAGACCATGGTGACGAATATTGGGAATCCTTTATGAAACCCCTATATGACTGTGCAGTGACATACGGTCCTGGAGTCTCTCTAATCCCTTATCTGGAACATGATAGGTCTTTTAATGCAGGGGAGCCGATGGAAAGTATCAGTCAGAGAACATGCAATTCATGAAGTTAAGATCGTACATGAAAGAGTAATAAGGAAAGGAGACCAATAAACAATGGGCCGTGAACTTCATGAACACGAAATGAAATCGAAAAATGAAAAAAAAGGGACAAACTGTATTCGATCGTGATTTTGATGTTCGAGCATATGAAAGATCGAGGAGTATATCATCGTTACAACTTTAGATCGTTTTAAGGAGAACTTGAGGATTCAGTAAATTCTGTTTGAGCCGTTCGTTTTACTAATGCGAACGGATCAATGAAAAGGTTTTACGTAAAAGGGGAGAAGGGAGTGAGAGGAAAGAAAAAAAAAAGAGAGAGATAGAGAGAGGGAACGAGAGGGGGAGGCATGGCTTCGGTATGATGTAATGTTTCGTTTGATTATATGCATTGAAGCTAGAAGGGGATGAAACTAAAGCACTGACATGTGTGTGGAAAAAGAGAGTAGGAGTTTTTCCCTCGCTCGCTCGCTCGCTCTGCCTCGTTCGTTCAACCTACGCAAGGTTCGCAGTAGACCTGATCGGTTCCTGGGTATTTTTCGACATGAATATGTCTAAGTTTAAGTGCAGGGGTGCATAAGATTCAATTCCTTTTCTTTCTTTGCACAACTCACTTTACAACCGAAAGACTTTAGAAAATATCGTTATTTCATGGAGAAAACAGATGTTGCCGTCCCTTGCCTCAATGTGTAATAAATACGAAAACATCATCGAACTTTCGTAGCAATGACAACATGCAACAAGTTTATACTAGTGATTGTACTTCTTATTTACGTTTTCTTTTTCATTGGAACCGGAATTCGGAAGCTTTGCATGAAAATGATTGATAGAATGCAAAAAAAAAAACCGGTTTTGACCACTCCCATAGGTGAATTTTGCAGGGATCGCACGCTAACTTCATTGTTCAGGCGTATTTCTGGCGGTTTCATTTTAGAAGCTATTCTGTGTAGGAGGTAGAAGCACGAGCAGAATAGGCGGGATACCACAGCTTAGGGGAAACTATGTATGTACGTATGTATGTACGTAAGAATAGGGTATATGCATGTGCCCATAATCAAGAAAGAAAAAAGATCAAATGCATACTGTCTGCACGTAACCCACCAAAAGATTCATCTCCCCCATACTGCAGTAGATTTTTTTTCTTCATAGTCTTGAGCGCGTGCCCGCGGGGAAGCCCAAGAGAAAAGAGGCCTATCCCCGGTTTATGCCTTCCCTTTCCTAGTTAATTTGGATTCCTGGAAAAGAGAGACACAGGAGTTCTTCTTCTTTTTCAAGACCACTCGTCCGTTTGGTTTAGCGCGTCATAGCAAAGTTATAGTTAATACCATCTCCAATAAAAAACAAGATAGTATTATTATTCGTCGTGATTACAGTAGTTGATAGTCGTTCCTTTTAACGAATAACACTTATATACGTTATCATCTGGTCATGAACACAATTAGACAAAGTTAAATAAGGATTAAGATTTGGCTTGCATTTCCGTTGATATGTGATTTTTTTTAGTAGGAACCGTCAAAGCAATGCATGGCAGTTTTTGATGCATTCATCCCGGAGGTATCAATGACAGGTGAACCTCGAGACATGGGCTTCAATAAGGCCTAATCTCGGATACATAGGTTAGATAGAACCCTGTGTGTCCCTTTCTTTTGGGTTTCTCCTTTTCAATGATCGTTCCCATCTCATTTCCTCTTTAGCTGGCTGATGGTGAGGCTTGCTCTTTCCCCCCTTTCAGTCTTCTCTCCCCCCGGCTTCCCTTCGAAAAGCTCAACGTCTCAATTCGGTTTTGCTCCTTTCCCTGGCTTCCCGTTCTTATAATGGAAAACGTTCACTTTCTTTGTATGCAAGCCGCCGCTGAATCTTGCAGCGTTCCTTTTTTTCATCAAATTTTTTTTTCGTCCGTGCAGGCACAGGGTCCTTTGCCTCTGCCCTGTTATGGTAGACACACATTCGGTCATACATTTTGGTTCGTACGTTAGACATTACAAGCCTAACTTGTAAGTTAACACAAGGTAACACGTATCATCTTTTGTCAATTGTGTGCGTACGCATATACACTCAACGCAGGCGTGCACACACATATACATACACACACGTACGTACATGACACATATAATACAGATTATATTTTCGAAAATAGGCTATCATCATATGCATTTTGTGCGTTAGCTTCAAAGTGTTCCTCGTATTATTTACCCAAACAAGGTTGCGTTGGAAACGTTGTGATGGTAGTGAAACGTTCGCAAGTCGTTATTTTTTCATTCCTAACCCCTTTCCTGGTTTAATCCCCTTTTTTTTCCCACCTGGTTGGTAGAGTATCGATCTCATAGCTCATCATACTCCCTTTCTCGGGTCAATATTTGCAACATGGCAAGATAATGAACTCCTTCGCGAGATCATTGTCACTAAAGCCGTTCCGTTAAGCTCCCTTTTGTCAAAGGGCGGTTGGTAGACTTAAACGGGAAGGATGACCTCATTGGAGTTTTTATTCCATGAGGAAAGAAACCACAAGAGAGAGAGAGAGAGAGAGGATGTTTCATTCAAACATGACATTTTCAGTATGTGTTTTGTGGTTTCTGCTATGAAAAGTTTTTGAATGGATATTACATATTTAATGCATTGAAAAAAGAGTAACGTATATGTATAAATAGACACGACGTATGCATGTTTCGAAATAGATGGTTATTATGGATTAACCATTTGTGGTTACGGGTCCCTTATCTTTGACCCTGTCGGAAAAGGTATATATATATAAGTCTGAATAGCAAAAACAATGAAAAAATAAAGAAAGAAAACATCACATCACAACAGTCCAAACAACAAAACAAAAACAAAAACACACTTCTCTTTCTCTTATATATTCTTCCATCACATCTCTTCTTCTTCTACTACTTCTTTCAGACTGATCTATTCAAGATGAACAGTAAGTTCGTTTCTAAACTCTCTTTTACTGTGTTCCATCTTGTCTGACATCGTGACCTAACCTTATTTTCAGTTGCCGATATGTTAAATCCCAAGGTTGACTCGTATCACCATCGCCATCACCAACAACAACAACGACAGCCAGCGCTGCAACACCATCGTCGTCACATTTTGTCTCCTCCCCTTTCACCCAAGCAACAACAACAGCTTTCTTCTTCTTCTCGTGGATTTTACCCATATCCTCGTCCATTACATGGAAAACCTCGTAGTCGCTTCTCTGATCTCGAAGACGCCATCATTTGCGAAGGTGTTGCCAAAGGAATGACTTGGGGTCAGATCTCAAGCCAACTGCCTCATCGCAAACGTGCCACTTGCTTCAACCGGTACAGGACCCTTCAAGGCATCCGGAAATCACGTAAAAGATCGCCAGATCGATTGGCATGTCATATCTCCCCATTATCCCCCTCCTCGCCCGTCTCAGCACATCCTGCCATATCATCCTCATCCTCCTCTCCTTGGCTTCCGACAACACCTCCACCCATGTCTTTAATCCCACATCAAATCATGATGACCGACGATCTTGTATTACAACGTAAGTCCAAACTCGACAAGGAGGATGAAAACACCACGCGTCTGCCTCTTGTCCGTTTACCATCACTGGTCGATTACCTCCCTAAGGACTTCGCTCAACGTGGAGAGATACATATGATTTGAAACCTTATGATCGACAAGCATCCTTCCTTAATCCTTTCTTCTTCTTCTTTTTTGGTTCTCTTTTGTCTTGCCCTTAGTCTATCTTGCTCCATTCTTGTTTTTTTTTTCGTTTTTTCTTCTTTCCCCATTTCGGTCGCCATATCTTATTGCATCCACCTTCATTTCTTCTTCTCTTTTCATAGGACTGAGACTGATTGAATCAGTCATCGACTTCTTTCCTATTGTAGATAGTTTCCTCCAATTCATCTCTTTCTATGAACCCTCTCTCTGTCTGTCTCAATCCCAGTCTCTCTCTCGCTCTCGCTCTCCTTCTCTCTCTTTACCTTTTCTTTTCTAATTTCCTTTTTTCTGCTTGCCATGTGTAATTGTTTTTTTCCTAGCATCTGAATTATGCCAACCCTTTTTTTTTCCTATCCTCTTCTCTTCTCTATTGCTTCTATATTTACTATAGCGCTCGTTTCTTTTTTTTCTTAGGTCCATAATAAAAAAAAAAGAAAGGAAAAGGGCCATTCATTAATGTATAAATCAAAAAAAAAAGCAGTCTTTTATTTCTCACATCAAAGGACTCCATGTTTTATATTTGTATATATATATATATATGTGTGTGTGTGTGTGTGTGGCGTGCCGTCTCCGAAGAGTGGGGAACGCAGTAACGCTCATCATTAGCCACTTCAGTTAATGGCCATTTATCAAATGAAACTACTATTACCTATGTTTGCTTATGGCCTTAGTCACATATATCTGATTGATGGTATGCCTGTTTTGATTCTAATTGTTCTGCTGCTTTTATCTTACACTATGTAAACGATGTCATTTTGCCCTTGATATTGAGCAAACAAAGCTTTTTGCTGTCATTATCCGTTTCTAAAGAATTCCGGTACAAAGCATCTCACTTTAATGTTGGTCAAACCAGTATGTTTATGTTTCAGGCACATTTCTTGATTCATGGGAGTGGAAATGCTCTCACTTGTCCTGTTTTCTTTCTTCTTTTTCTTGGCTCGTTTTTCTGCCTTTGTGGATATCCCACTTCTTTTTGTCCCTCTTGCCTTGCCGCAAACTATGCACTAGCACATTCACACCGAATGTATATGCTCCGGATGGGGATACGGGCTCCTTAAGTGGCTCCCTTTCATCAAACGGACAACAGCATACGAATCGGTTTTCTTTCGTTGACCACTTTTTTTTTTTGATACTGTTGGCCACACCGAATAGGATGCGCCGCAGTCTCCTTCTCCGTGCATGCCGACGAGTTTTCCGCGAACCAGTGAAGACGCAGAAGTATTACTCCGCTTAGTTACTCACTGTGGAGCAATTTGTATGTCGTCAAGCATAAACTTTGCGCCCACCGGATGACCAAGGACACATAAGTAAAAATGCATTCTTATGACTGATTTGTTAATGTCACATCTTCATTTCCTTTTTAAGTCAAAAATGCTGTCTTTTCATGGAAGCAAGAAGCATACGAAATTCGAATGTAGAAATGGCGCTGTTATTTTCTTGTTGCGCGCTAACAAGGAGGTACGAGGGAGTAGAAAAACAAAGTCTGCCTAGTTCTTCTGCTCTGCTGGAGGGGTATACGGGAGTACATAAAGTCTTAGAAAGGAGCCGAAAAAAGCTAGAAAGAGAGCGATCGATCGAAAAAGAAAACAACACTTCAGCCAAACCGGTAATTGAACGTGGATTGTAATAACGTTGTTCCTTAATGAAAAATAACATCCTGCTATAGCGTGTCAAGGAATAAAAAGGGTATGAACGATCCAAAAAGGGAGAGATCTCAAGGAAGGAAGGAAGAAATCATCGGGTTGAGAACAGGGTGAAAACAGTAAAATGAAATAGGCAACTGACATCTTGTTCTTTTTCCATGGTGTAACTTGTACTAAACGTGCTTTTCTCGCATCATCTCTCCGCGGGTGAATAAACAATGAAAAAAAATCCATATGGATCACTACGTCAGAACCAGGATGTAGCATGTGTCATCCTTAAAACAAGAAAAGAAGGGTCTAAAGCATCCGCAAGATGTAAGTAAAAAAAAAGGTTCTGCCCTTTCCTACTTCCCCAGTGCAAATACTAAATATGGAAAGAATCGTGGAAACCGAGAAAAGGGGGGCTATTGCAACTTTTCAATATTTCTCACTGATTTACGGACGCTGATCATTTCGGCCTTTAGGACAACTTTGGTTTGGTTTCTTTATCCATCGAAACTGATCGAACCTAAACCTTGTTGCCTTACAAGCCATCGTTTCCGGGACATGATCATGAAAGTGATCGATCCCTCGTGTATGATCGTCGATCCTTGCCATTTATGTCACAGCTACTGTACCCCTTTGACTTGCATGATGCCGTTTACATAGGGTATACGGGAAAAGATGCAAAGACGGAGTCAAGTCGAATGAAAGGGCGGCCTTGCATCCGTGCACTTTTCGTCTTATTTCGTCTTATTTCGTCTTTCCTCACGGACTCAGATCACAGACACTCTATTATTTGATCCTCAGTAGAGTCAAAATGAGTAACGCTCATTATCCTGATAAGAAATGCAATAGCCTTTCGTAATTTGTTTACTATGGCGACAGTTACTATACATCATAGTACGGATCCGTTACCACTATGGAGATTACGGATGAAATCACAACAGTATTGCTCTTCAAGTGGTATTAACGTTGCAAAGATAGGAATTAAAACAAAGAAATTCTCCCCTCTGTTCGATGATATTTCTGTGAAGATACTACACACAATTAGGGTGAACAGGCTTTTGTATTCTCGCTCACAATAAGGGTAATTCTTCAGATAAGTACATCCACTTTATAACTGCGTTTTTACCTTGGCATAGGCCTCCTTTTTTTTTTCTGGATTTAACTACCTTGCTTGGTGTTGATATCTGAGGAAAGTCATTGCCAAATTCAAAGAGTTCCCATATTGCATGTTTTAGATAAATAAGAGATATTATGTAGGTGCAACGCCACCCTTTACTCAAAAAACCCTCTTTGTGATGTCATGGTTGCAAGCAGAGAAAAATATTATATTTGGTTTCCAAGGAAGAGTTATGACTTCCCACTTACCGGAATTCTATGATAGATATGCCCACATTTTATGCAGAGTGACATATCCTTTTTGCTGTATGTCTCCTTTTTATTTCTGAGAAATGGTATTGACAAAAAAAAAAAAAAAGAAAGAAAGAACAACAAACAGACATTTCAAATGCTGACATGTTTTTCTTCAAATTTAGAATAGTTGCCCTGGATACAGCTCACTTCCAAGTTTACCGATCACCAATAGCGACAAAGTTTCTGTTATTGACCGTTTTGCGGCCTCACTGATCGTCAGTTGATGCCTTCTTCCGAAGTCTTCTACTACGGCAGGTATATAATCGTGTTGAGATAGGCTTAATTCTGTGGATATTCCCGGTGCCAATTCGATATGAAATCGCAACAGAGGTGGATTCCCCAAGGACAATTTTGCGGCAGAGGTTTCTGCTGGCAATTTCTTTTGTGATCTTTCCATATTTGTGGAGGCTTTTCCCTCTGTTTGATTATTAAGAGATTTGTCAATGGTTTGTTTTGAAGATGATAGAGACGATGGTGATAATGATTCTGTTGTAGTCGTATTTGTTGGAGATGAAGCGGAAGCTGCTGAAGAAGCGTTTGACGTAAATTGTACGTTTGATGATGTATTCGTATTTGTATTAGCAGAAAGAGATGCTTGCTGCCAAAATGGCGTCTCTATCAACTGGCCAGAGCCCCAAGAATTGATAGCCTGACTCAATTGAGCAGGTGTGGTAGAAGGTGCATGCCTTTCAGGTCTTACACTCGGTATATGAACTGTTGTTTGACTTGTCGAGGCTTTCTTTTTCTTCTTCTTTTTCGTCGTTGTCTGCACAGCTACCGGAGCGGGCGCGTTGGCCTTTTTGGGAGCCGCTTTCATTCTTTGGGCTAGAATAATATCCTCTTCCACCGGCTTATAATTTGCTCCGCTTCTGTGAAGTTGCCCCATTCCAACACCACCTGGTTTAAGTTTGACAGTGTGATCTATAAGACATCCCCAGTCCATGTTTTGTTGGGTTGACGTTGCCGCATTGTCTCCCCAACTGGATATTTTTAATGGCCCATAATCATCGTCGTCCTCTATGTCTGAATAGCCATCGTCATTGTTGCAGTCGTCTGTTATTTTGGTCTGCCATGAATGCATCGCGAATGAATGTTAACCTGAATTGCTAGATTCCCAGTATTGTCAGTGGTGGTGTTTGAAAAAGACACCTGAGCCACGGTGATCGTCCAATCATCTTCTAATAATATTCCCATTGTTTGTTTGATGAAGGAATCCGTAGGGAGAACATGGAATCTGCTGGGTGCGCCAATAACCCTTTGTCGTATTCATATAGTTTACCAAACTCTTCAGAGTGAAGAATGTGCTGCTGCTTGTGGTGATTTCTAACTGTTTATGTCTGGATATGTCGTACCAAATCTCAACATGATGTCGAATGAAAATTGGATATTTTATTGTTAACTTCTTAGGAGTATTAAATGAATCACTAAATAAGAAGGTGATAGATATCGTGTCGATAAGCTTGGCCATCAACAACGATGTATTGTTTTCTTGATAACCGTAGCATGTGAGTACAAACAGAGAAATATCATTTTCCTTTTCCACATTCTGATACATATTACTGCTCAGCAGATATTTCCCTAAATGCACGCAAAAATGTCAAAATAACATTGCCCAAGTTTGAAACATGATTATAATGTTTCCTTTCCTGTCAGATATGAGCAGAATTTCTTTTCCTCACTAGGATTAGAGAAGCACACAATTAAAAAAGATGTATTATATATTGCCTAAACCCGAGTCAAATTCCAGGGGTAATTTGGTGGCTAAAGTCGAAAAAAAAAAGAAAATTATAGCGTGGGATATATTGTGCCCAGTATTTGGTGGTTCACATAGCCGAAACGAATGATCCAGATGAACAAAAGATAAGGCTACTTAGACAATGATGAATGATATGCTGTTGTTCTTTTTTCTCTTTTGAACTATGAAATGTAAGGAAAAGGTAACAAGACAAGGAAGGGCGAAAGTGAGTAAAAAAAATAGAAAGAAAAAAGGAGAGGAAGGGGTATATGGTTATATGTATACAATGTTCGAGACTCATTATTGGCGTATTCTGCATTGTCTCTTGACGGCCGATTCATCCCATGTGTGTTCCATTTTTCGCTTCACGGCGGTCATACAGGGAGGCATGATCGTCCATTGGGTCACCATTCGTTGCACGGGTGGTGCTGGTGCCAGCGGCTCAAAAGAAAGCGCCCCAGTTTTTGCCTGTACCTGAATATGTAAGAGACGGTGCCACAAGTCAAACGTTGGCTGAGTAATGTAAAGTTCATAGTCCATTAACTCAAGAAGGAGCCGCTCGGCTCTATTGATCTCAGTCACAGGGAGGCCTGCAATCTTAGCCCAAGCTGAATTGCGGTAAGTTTTATCCTGCAGATATTTGGATGCAATGACGAGACTGGCAAGGAACATGCGTCGACCACAGCTGATATAAGCCATTCTTTGATGTTTCGGCTGATCACACGGCTGCATGCAGTTTAACTGAGACAAAATGGAAGGTCTGGCTCGGAATAAATAAAATAACGCCGTCTGCAGCGTAGAATACGTTGTTCGCGACCGTTGGAGGACTTCGCGAATAAATGACCGCAAAGGAACAACAGACGATGTCGGTGGGCGTTTCCAGATCGCTTCAATGACAATTGCGTTTACATCTGAACCCCGCCCGTTAGCAAATTAATATATCACCTGTTTAATCTTACCCACCAAGGCCTCCACGTAAGTCAGTCGCTCTAGTTGATGAAATGACGGTCTATCGATAGAAGAATAGGTAGGTAGCCAGCTTTTTACCAAGTTTATGTCCGTTAAGGGTGGATAAGGTAGTACTTGAAATGACGGATCTGTCAATATCCATTCCGAGTAGTGATATGCGGTCGTATATACAGTCATCATCAAAGGACACAAGAGGGAAGGATAGGCGTCCCTAAAGCTAACAGGAAAGAGGAACTCGGGAACGAAGAACAAAGAAGAAACGAAACGGGAAGAAGATAAAAGAAAACCAAAACCGTAACAGGGAACAATATATGTAAAAGCTAATACTACCGGCTTTGGGATGAATAATAAAACCATGATGGTCTTTTATCGAAGGAACTATGGTGGTGGCAAATGATTCACGTGTTCATTACAGGTTTAAATTCTCCTCTACCCACACGTGCCGTCGATAATGGAAAAAACAAAAAAGAACTGGTGTTGAACCCAAACCTTCTGTCGGGTTTAAAGACACAATCTGTGTAAACCAGCCAAGAACGCTAATTTAACTGCGCCTGCATATCAACATGGAGCACATCTTGGCCTGCAGGCCGATACACCATCATCCTTATTTTCCTGTTATCATTAAACATTTGGTCTGAAACACTCAACTTGATCATAAATCTCAATTTTATCCATCAACTTCTTTTTAATTTCAAAACTGCTCAAGGTTAGACTGTACTGTCTAATAGAAAAGAAATACCTTTCCAGTCTGTATCGAAGAAATACCTTTTTTATTCGTTATTTCAGTTTAGGCACCGGGGTAGATATATATCAAACCAGTGATCTTCTGGTAGAGCACGGGTCCTTCAGTCATATCTGGCTCTTGGGGACCGGGATCTGGACCTTCTTCGCATGTCATCGTAGTCGCGACGGGACCTTCTGCTGTACTTTTCTACTTCACGGTCCCAATCATCGTCATTACCACGTCTATCACGGCTGCGACGACGGCTGTCTCTTTCTCGGAAGCCTCCGCGATCGCGATCTGAATAACGACGGTAATCTCTATCCCTACCTCCGTCTCGACGGTCACGGCTGTAGTCATATCTTGCACGAGAAAAGTCTCTGTCACGACCCATAGGTCGTGTTTGCTGCTGCGACAATAAGCGCCTGATCCAATCACCATTTTCTCCTTGTTCTCAACTTACCTTCATTTGTTCAAGTGTATCCCTAATCTTTAGATAACCTTGGTGCTGCTTACCCTGATAGTGCGCTTCCAAACGATCGGAGGAGTCGTTGGTAACAAGGAATGCACCGCAAACTTGGCAAACCTGATAAATGATAATTAGAGTCAAGCAAAAAGGCCAAAAAAGAATGCACTTTACCTCCATCCGCTTTTCCAGTTTAATAGAATCATCCTCATTCTAAGCAGTGTCAAAAACAATAAAATAACAAAAAGCCTTACTTACGTTTCGCAAATGTTCTAACTCCTCCTGAAGCTTTTCCACTTGGCCGGTAAGTTCGGTCGCCTCTTGAACACGGCCTTCTTCGCCAGCCTCTTCGCTCTGTGTATGGTTATGCGTCCAGTCTATCCTGTTAAGATCACTTACCTTCTGTAGTAATTCCTTAATTTTAACATCCAACAGCACCATTTTTTCTTCGCGCTCTTCTTTCCGAGCTTCAGCTGACTTTTTACAGGACGTCAATACGAAGGAGATTCGCGTAAAAATTAAGTATCTCCTCACCTTATCGTCGCACTGAATGTTCAAACGACCTTTTCCTTGACGGATTCTTCTGGCTAGGTCCATAATCAGCTTGTTCAAGTAATCATAAAAATCTGCCTCAAAAGGGTATTTGTTTTTATCCGGAGCATTCTGATACCGTTCTTTCAATCGATCGTTGTGGATCTTGTCGCATGGACCTAGTTCCGAAATTGTAAGCATTGCCACAACACGAACAAGCCCACCCTTACCTAGATCAGATTTGGTGTTTGTAAACAACTGAGAAGGACAGAATGCCACAAGATAATGTTTGCAGACCTATAATCATCGATGAATTATAAGCGTTAAATAACATAAAAGCAGGATTGATTATTAAACCTACACTTTCATCCCAGAAATCTTTGTTGTCCACGTCTACGTATTGGGACATGAGTTCTTCCAACATCGCCTTTTGGTAATCTTTGTTATATCCTGTGAGATATCGGTGTCTGCTTCGTTTCCAATATATCCTTACCCATTTTGTTTTCTTTCTCTTTCGTTGATGAATATGGAAAAAAGCGGACGATGGGGGAAAAAGATTGGGGAGTTTTGTTACTTGCACCACAAATTAAGCCATCCAGCCATTTTGAACACAGTGGAAGTCGCTCTCCCAAATTCCTGTCCTACGTCACAGTCACGTTTTTGGCAATGGGATCCCGCACTGACTATATTCGCACCAGTTTTATCAGCTGAAGAGGTCCGCTCCTTGCACTAATAGCTATAGCGAACAGTTGTCCAACGGATCACAGTTTATTAAGGACTTGACCTCTATCGACATCAGGCAGAGAAAACTACCCATGTTCTTCAGACTTGCCATAGGCACCAGAGCGAGCCACCAAGAAATTAGCCTTCCTAACAAGTGCTTTGATTTCTGCACTTTCTATTCAGCACAGCAAGTTAAGAATGTGCTTCTTCTGTGCTTGCATATCCTACAAGGCACTGATGTCGATGAGGATGCAGACCGTTCATACGAAATGGTGCTGCTTATTCTCAGGGACGCCCAGCCTGACTTCTTGCCAGAGCTGGTGTTACCCGGGCGGCATGTTTCTTTTGTATTGAAGAATTTGCTAGACTTCTCTACAAACGTCATCCATATTGAATTTAATACTCTTGATTTCGATGGGCAATTTCCAGGGCACGCTTCTGCGTAACTTCTACAGGGTGTCTTGCATAGATCTCCTCCGTGTTACGGACGTAATACATGTGAGGCCGTTCGCACTGCTCTGCTCGTATGTCTGTGAGCGCAGATCCTTCCTTTTCCGTGGGGCAGGTCGGTGTTATGATGGCCTCTGATATGCTTGTCTAAAGCAAAGCAGCATTTATCATATCTCGATCGTTGACATTCATAAGCAAACTGATTATGGGAAGAGGTATCAAGAGATCAAATGGAAAGAATACCTTGCGCGATTTCCGGACTTTGAATATTTTCAATGTCTATCGTCAACTTGCTGTTCGTTGGGACAGATTGGTAACTGAACTTGGAAAGAAGCACTGTAGCTGGTGCGAAAAGGTAAGGTCTTTGGTAAATAAGTCCATACAACCATAAATATCTCTGGACGGGACAGCTGTCTTGATTAGCGTAAAGGCTAATTCACTAAGCAGTAATTAACTAATGCGAGGTACGACAAGTTATCACCCTCAGGTGTAATGTTCGGTATTTATCGAGAACTTTCTTTATTAGGAAATTCAACGAATGGTCCCTGAAATCACTCTCCTTAAGCGTCGCATAAATTCTATGAACACGGAAACAAAATACGATGAGAATAATTGAACAAACAGATGTATTCAACGTATTGGTAATTATATTTACACGTTTTGCATAATGCAATTGTCTTAAACATGGTCAGCCTTTGCAGGAGAGCGATGATGCAACGGGCCACACAGCCCCTATGTTCTGAATCGGGAAAACATAATTAAAATATGATTCGAATCTGCACAGCAGATTTTCCTTCTTCGTCTTTCTCTTTTTTTTTCTGTTCCTTTTTTTAATTTAGAAAGCAAAAAGGCTCATTCAACTCATGAACTCGAACGATCCACGGCATTATCGATCTCATTTAACTAGACAACTTCAGTCGTCGGCTATTCCAATTAACGCATACGTACCAACGGCTGCCATGCCATTATCAGAGTCTCACAGAACAACAATCCCGTCCTACCAATCTTTTTATACGGCTGCCTCCGTTGGGCCACTCTCCCCAAACCCCTTCTACAGTTCATCTCCCTCAAAGTTTCCATCATCTTATTTTGATAATCACAGTGAATATGAAGTCGTCCTTGATGATGGTACTCGTCAACGTCGGACTGTGTCTCTTTCCACCACTGTCCCGCGGACTTCATTTATGGATCACAATCGGGCGGGGCACGAACGCCGTGCGAGTGCCGCAGCTGACACATGGTAACGTGGTTAACCAGCTGCCTGATGGCAAAAAAAGATAGAAAATGAACTCACAGTGAATTCGATCGTAGTACCGAGACCACAGCATTGTTATCAGATAAGCAAAAGCTCAGTACGGTCCATGACGTCCAGTCTTCGGATTCAGACATGGATATGGATGAGACCCCCCCTCCTCCCAAAGTGTCACGGCCAAAACCCAGCTGGATGACTCTGTCACACAAGCAAAAGATGGTTCTCAAATGCAGTTTTGCCTATGCACTTGGGTCACTCTTCACCTTTGTGCCGGCTCTCAATGCATTGATTGGAGGTTCAAGTGTAGCCAGCCATATGGCTGCCACGGTGACAGTGTTCTTCAACCCGGCCAAATCAGTGGGTGGGATGGTGGAAGCCGCGGGCTATGGCTGGATCTTTACCATCGCCGCCCTATCAATTTCCTTGGGCAGTTTAGCGACAAGCACCTATTTACACGAACTCGGCTACCATATCATGGCAGGAGTGGTCACCTTGGGATTCTGGCTAGCGGGTAGTACATTTGTCATCGCGTTTCTAAAGGCACACGTAAACAAACCAAGCTTGTTGACAGGTGAGACGAATGAAATCATAGAAAAGATAAGGCGAACTCATTTCCCGCCGAAGGTTCCGGTCTGGCTTTCATTGTGTTATTTTCTATTCTCGTCAAACAAGGATCAAGTGCTGAGGAGCTGGACACAACCAAAATTCGCGAAACATTCACGATCGTTGCCATCGGAACAGCCATCTCCGTGGCTGTATGCTTGCTGGTATGGCCCATGACAGCTACCAAGAAATTAAAGTAAGCAAGTCCGTGGAGATCGAGCCAACAGTTAACTCCGCCCGGTTAGATCAAACATTGATGCCAGTTTACAATCTATGCGAGTGTTACTGAAGTTGCTTACCAAGACTTTCTTGCTGGATGCCGATTTGCCGGAATTCACAGCCAACAAAAGTCTGGAAGACGCCATTAATTCTCATCGATCGAGTTTCACAGCCCTCAAATCATCCCTCAAGGATGCTAAGCTCGAATTTTACAACCTTGAGATGTGGCGTCATGCTGCAGAGTATGACAATATTGTAGGAAGTCTGCAGCGGCTAGCACAACATATCGGCGGTCTTCGAAGTAGTTGTGGTCTCCAGTTTGAAGCGATGCAGGGTGAGCAAGCCGAAGCTAAAACAAAGGATGGGTACGGTGCAACAGCAACCTCGGACAAATCGACACCCGTCCGAAGAAGCTCCTGGAATGTAAAGATCGACGATCAAAGACGAAAATTTGAGAATGAACTCCGGAGAGAACACAGCATGGCAGAGGATCGATGTGTTAGAAATACACCAGAAGAAGGTGCTTTGGTTCAGTTCATTCGGACAGTACGATCACCCATGAAATCCCTTGCCTATACCTGTAAACATACCATCATTCATCTTCAAACTTACTTCTCTGAAGAACATGCTGCATCTGAAAAACTTCCCTTCCATATGCTACGACAGAACCTGGCCACGGCTATTAGTCTGTTTGAAGAGTCACTGCGCAGAGCACTAACACGAATGTATCAGAGGAAGCTTAGAAAGCATCCTGGAATCGATCTACATATGCAACTAATGAAACAGTTTCCTGCAGAAGACATCGTGCTCGTTTACTTTTTCGTGTTCAGCTTGCTGGAATTCGCCAAGGAACTGATGTGTCTCGTGGACTGTGTAGATTCCGTCTTTAGTGATGATGATCAGTCCAACCTTCTTTTGCGATGGATCCGCGCGATTATCAGCCGATGGGTCACCGTAAATGCACGCAGAGCCGAACAAGCCGAATTCGTTCCTAACAATCACAACACAATCAATACACTGCATACGCCTAAGCCAACAACCGCATGGCGCCGGTTCTTTCTAAGCTTGTGGGAATTCTTCTCTTGGTTCCGTAAACACACGGTTAGATATGCAATCAAGGCCACCGTAACAGGCGTAGCCATTGCCTCTTTGGCTTTTATTCCCGCAACACAAGACTATTTTAGAGAGTTTCGTATGGAATGGACATTGATTACGGTACCAAACGTTTTTCGCCGCAGATAACTTTAATAACGTTACGAACATTGCGTTCTTTAGGTCATGGCTGTTATGACACCGACTGTGGGAGGCACCAATGTTGGCGCGGTCTTGCGTGTTCTTGCTACTGGTCTAGGCTGTGTCATAGCTGCAGCTACTTACACTGTGTTCTCGACTTGTCCAATTATCTTGCTCCTGCTGACATGGCTATTCTCCATTCCGTGCTTTTGGGCTATACTTAATCATAAGCATGGTCGATTTGGTCAATTTTCGCTTTTGGCATACAACCTTATTGTGCTGTATGAGTACAATCATCGCCTAGAGGATGATGTCATGGACGTGTTCGAACTTGCATGGATGCGTTGCGTCGCTGTTTCTATGGGTGTCTTGATCGGTAAGCACACGCCTTATTGCTGGCAAAAGGACATCTGTCTCAGTACGAAACTAGGTTTAATCGTTACTACATACGTGTGGCCATACGAGGCTCGAACAGAGCTCCGAAAGGGGTTGTCCGATTTGCTGTTGCATGTATCATGGCTCTACAAGCAGCTTGTTTCTGTCTATTCCGAAACCACCGATGAAGATCACTATGAACTGCTTGTTGAGCAAATCTTCGATTTGCCTCCTCGCGACCGAGTCCACACGCCTGAGGAACTTAAAGCGCTTGAAAGACGCAATCGCGCTCGTGCTTCAGCTCTTCAGCAAATTGAGCTTTCTATACAGCTGCGTCTTGTTGAACTGCAAGCTTTGTTAGTGCATGCTCCAAATGAACCGCGTTTGAAAGGACCGTTCCCAGTCAAGACCTACAAGACTATGCTTGCTTCGTGCCAAAATATTCTAGATAAATTCTTATCGTTGCGTATTGTTATTCTGAAGGATGTATGGGCGCTCCACGTTCGGCGTGATTTTCTATTGCCAGCAAGCAATGAATTCATGGAAATGGCTGGCAATATCTTGCTGTACTTTTACATTCTGGCATCTGCGCTTCAACTGAAAACACCGTTGCCGCCTTATCTCCCGCCAGCTGAAAAGGCCAGGCTTAGCCTGATGGCTGAATTGCAGAAGATGCCTTCGGTTGAACAAGATTGCAGTGACAGAGATGAATGCTACATGGTATACTATGCCTATGTAGTATTGATGGAAACCATCATTCGCGAATTAGATCAGGTATACAAAATAAGTTTCTGACTACGTCAATAGCTAACGTCTTTTGTTCGTAGCTCGGTCATCAAATGAAGGACTTGTTTGGCGCTCTAGTTCCGGAGGACCAGTGGGCCAGATGCTTCGGACGATATGATTTAGAGCAACAACATCAACCGTTATACCGATAGCAATGGTTGGAACGAGACACAGCACTTGTATGCTCAAGATTGTGCATCGTGAAGCCTTAGAAATAGCATCATGTCGCATTTGTTTATTTTACTCATCAATAGAAAAAATTTTGCACACAAACATACACCATCTGTGCTACAATGCACCTTGGTCATGGGTACTAAAGTTTTTTCCTTCACCACCAACAGCGTCGGATTGCCCAAGTAGAGTAAACAAGATAAATAGGCAAAACCATGATTCCGATCGCTATATAGCCCTTACTGTATCTATGACGTATATGTATCTATTTTCGATGTTTTGTTGGTCTAGTATCCTCCTCTGCTGGACGTTTGGTGGCTGTGCTCGGGGTCGTGTCTTGCAGATTCTTTAGAGTTTCCTCTAAGATTTTCTTTTCTCCCACGCGCACTCGCAACGCATTTCGCTTGTTCAGTGTGATACTATCTTTTTTCAGCTCATTAAGATCATCCTATTGTGCGAGAGTTAATCACGGTTATTAAGTCTCTGTATGTCACAAACCTCCAATGAAGTGGGATATCGAGCTAATCGTGTTTCCAACAGCGTTATCAGTAATTGTTTGACTTCTGGTGTCAGTTTGGGCTTAGGAAGCTTGTCTTTTTCGACCATCTTCTCAAACTCCTCCTGCGAAGACTTAAGCACATGTACTAACGAATCATATACCAGTCAATATATTTTACTATCTGTTTCGTGCGTACCTGTAGAAATCAACTCAGCTGGAATCTGATGCTCATTGTCAAGGACGAAGCAGCTAAATTATACTTAGCAACCATTCAATTCAGTAAAAAGTTGACTCACTCCTCAAGTATATCTTCGCCTAGCAAAAAGTCGATCTGCAGAAAATGTGAATAGAAGTGTTTCAAACTTTCTGGTCCACATACCTTTTTCTCCCGCAACTGATCATCATCGTTTTTGTTTGCGCAAATGCCTAGTACTAATTGTTCATCCAGCTCGCAGATGTCAAATGGGTTATCTTCGTCGGTAAATCCATACTTGCGCAGTAGATCAGCGTTGCATAAATCGCCGTATGTGTTATAAATCTGATCACCTTTTACAATTGGTTTGATTGCTCTCATCTCTAAGCAATCCGATTCGTGGAAAAGTCGTGCATTATTATACCCGGTTTTGTGATTAAGCATATCCGCCATAGGCACCATGGCGATCAACTCCCTCCCTAATTCCTCCTCTAGTTCTTCGTCTTCCGCGTCCAATTCGTACCCTTTATCCTTTACACCGCGCTCGTCATGGAAGCTGTATGCCATGATTAACGACCCACAAACGTGGAAAAGCTCCAATGTATGAAGCTTTTCATTGAACAGCTCAGGATGGCACTGTAGTTTGACACAACCTTAGGAACCTTACTTTTCTTTGTCCATCTTTGTATTTTACCTTGATTGCTGGTGCGATTTCCTCTTGAAACATCTCCTCAGCATCTTTTTTCCCAATTTTGCCTATTTTCATTGCAAATCAGTCTTTTTTCTTCCTGTTATGTCGTATTGGACATAGAAATGTGCTCCTCCGTATTCATTGCTAGTTCGATGTTTTAACAGAGCAATGAAGGTGTATTTTGCAAATAAAAGAAACCCGACAGCTTACCGAGAATATCGGTTCCTTCCAGCTCTCTGAGGTCTTCTTGACTCCAAAAGATTGGCGTGGAAAATACACGGGGAAGAATATCTTAGACGACATAGAAGATTAGAGAAAAGAAGCAGTTATTACACGCAAACTAGAATTACCCAAATATGGTTTCCAGAACGAATCAATATGATACTCATACATCATGGACAGAATCAGCGGATTCCACCCTGTCATGCAGTCCAGTACTTCGTCCATTCCTTCCACTTTACGTAGTTTCGACGTATATTCCGAGAGAAGTAAATTACGAGGAATAGAAAATAGCACGTCTCCTTCCTAACCATAACCGTTGAGCAAATCAAAGCATTCTGAGACGCAATATTCGAACCTTGAAATCCTTCGTGGCAACCACACCTCGACCGGCATTCTCGTCACTGTAGTCTTTGAATGCGAGGCCTTCCGATAATGTGGCTCCATTCTTCTGAAGCCATTGCCAGAACGCGTCCCCTCTTTCTTTGAAAGCCGTGTCAGCCATACTGGGAAACAGGTTGACAGATGGAAAGGTTTACGCTGTTTCAGAGCCCGCCTCAATGATCGCTGCTGGTTTTTTCAAGGTTCCACCCCAAAATTGTTTGAAATATCGGAGAGTCAAATTTTGAAGTATCAGCTAATCAAGCTATGAAAATTCGCAATAAGCGATTTTGAATCAAAAGCGTGTTCTAGTTCAGAGGCAAGCGCAACTACATCCCAAGGTCATAGATAACCATCCTACTTATTATAAGATGGTTCTAAACAACCCAATGCTTAAAACGGTGGAGGATACTGGAGAATATCAGCAAAAATAGTGTAGCCCATTCTGTTTGTTCCACGCAAAACGCCAGGTACCTGTATGATGTATGGAAAGACAATTAGTAACGGTTAAACTTTATTAAACATATCATTTGCAGTAAATAAAAGAAAGTCAATGATAATTGTCAATGTAAATAGTTTGAATTACTGAGTATTAATGCATACACATGCTGTTTAAATGAAGCCATGGTTCTCAACGTGCTGATCCTTGTTCTCAATGTCCTGTGGATCATCCCACAAACCAGATAATTTCGGAGCTATTAATTATGCCACCATATTAGCTTTCTCGATTCCGTGACTTGTCGTTCATAGCTGCCTGTTATGTTGAACAAATTAGATGAATCACTTCGTATATAGGAGCGCTGACCGTGCCCGTAATTTCATAAAAAGACGAAATAAAAGTCAACTAGAGAAAAGAAATATTTACAGCCTATTTCATATGATCCTGTTTTATTTATGTAGCGGAATCTAGATCGCATATTAACAGAGAGTTTAATTTTTCCATGCTATAAAAACAATACTAAATATCATACTGTAGCGGTAAAGTCCATAACGTGTAGTATCAAGAACCCTTTGTCGAAAAGAAGACTCATAAAGCTACGTCATGATTAACTCAGGTGTAGCTGAATTCATTCTCATCGCGTATACACTGGCACATAATCCTAAATCAAGCAAATGGAACCTTGTTGACAGTGACCGACAAATCAATCAAGTCGTTCTCTCTGTATGATCACTTTTATAGTCTATAACCAGTGCTGTCGGCGACAGGCAGTGCATACCACATCTTCTTTCTCTCTTTCTTTAGCTTTGTTGTTTTCTGTATTGTTTTGTTTGGATACACTTTCATTATTTGTACAAGAGATAAGTCTGGCTAACTTGTAGGGTCCAGATTATTAGATACGTGGGAATTGGGCGCGGAACAAAATGTTGTCGAATGCAAAACCTAGTTGGCACACAGTCAGAAGAAAGGTGAGAAGGGCTTAAGCTTATTAAAGGGTTTCCTCAGGATTCCCCATTCTAAGACTTCCTCATGATCTCTTTTCCCATGGTATGAGTGGATAAAGATATGATGTAATTTTGTGATAGCCGCAAAAAGACAACAATCCTTTTGCATTAAATACGTGTTGTCGCGCCATTCCGGTTTCAATCACCGCTTATTGATCAGTTCTTTTTCGTGTGATGTCTTCCTCCCTCTTTCTCTTACCCTCTTCACCTCGCCTTGTTTCTTTTTTTTACAAATGCCCTCTGACTATATTGAAATAACACAAGCACTTCTTGCAAGTGTCGGCGTCTACATTGACGCGGTTATGATTTTGATCTTCCATAAGAAAACCGTAAAACTAGCTGAACAGGCACAAGAGGCAGAGAGAAGAAAAACTGGTCTGTAATTTGGAATATGCGTTTCAGAACAGGTATTAACAAACAATCAATTTCCTCAGTGATTTGCAAAGACTGCTCTGAAGAAGGGCATCCAAACAAGCGATACAAATCTTGTCCTCAAAACAAGAATCACGGCAGAAATCAAGGCAAGAGACATCAATGCATCATCAGAACTTTGCTCACTCTCATTTTATAGTTGGAAAAAAAAAATAAAATTGACAGCTGAGGAAGAAGCCGAGCATTCCAGGCAAAAGAAGCGCGGCAGGGCTTCGAAGGACGAAGAGACAAGGAACAAAAATATCCCATCTAGGCCATATCCAGCCTGTGGTTCGACTGAGCATGCTTCTGCAAGAAGCAGGTCTTGTACGGGTCATGCAAAAACTATAAATGAAAAAGTTAATGAAGAACTTGGAAAAGATCACGAAAGATACACAAGAAAGCTACCGCTTGATTCTGTCATCCGTCCAGAGTACCGCGAGAAACTCAATAGGAAACTTACGAACCTGTGCGGCTTTTTGCGTGAAGTAGTCTTCCGAGTTCAAATCTTCGTGAATGGTTACATTATCTCGAATGCCGATCAGGAAATAAGTGCGTACGTTTACGCGCAGTCTTTCTGGTATTCCGTATGTCAATTAGTCCTTGATAAGTAGATTCCAACAAAAACTCCAATATGCCATCTGATCTACTGGGTTATTGGTCACAATTTCGTGCGACATATCCTTCTGTAATCTTCTCTCCACAAGGCTTTTCTGGCTGCAGTGATGCCTTATCGGCAGCCTGCAAGACATTAGCAACCTGTTATACCAATAACATCGTCGAAACTTTTGAGAACCGAGTGGTGCAGTATTCAATCCGCAAGTTGAAAGCAGCAGTACCGGTAACTGTTTGTAATCAATAAAAAACATAACCAACTTCGTTCTTGCTTTTTCTAGGAACTTCCAAATGGTCGTACAAAAGACCTCGCTAGGGAGTATATCTACGAACGGGTCTGTGGCGGGGATCCCCTATGGCCTGATGCAGTTCCCTTGGTCTCCACGGATATAACCAGCGCAGTCAATTCTCTCTGTGAGGAGCTATCCAGTGTCATCCCCGTCCCTGCAACGGCAGAGACCATGTCTGCTTCACCAGGGAGGTTTGTGCCGGTGCTACGTCATATCTTGAGTATCTATGACGAAGAATATAAAAACAGCAAAAGTTCTGATGACGAGGAACTCCCACGGCGATTCAGCCTATCACCCATGCCGTCTACAAGGTGGCGATTTGCGACAATCAATGCAAAAGCCTTATCATGCTTAACTGAACTCACTTCTGAAGGCGGTTTTGAGCAAAACACTGCCTTATTTCATACCGTCTTTGACTTTACCAAACTAGGATGCTTAGCGTTGAAGAATTGAAAAACTCGTCGGCGGATCGTGGCGTTATCTTCACTAACCAAATTCTCTCAGACGGTTTCGCAGTGGACTTCCAGTTTGCCAGAAAATCGGCGAAGAAAGAAAGAGCTACAGTGGACACAGAGCTCACTGCCACCGATTTTACAGAAGAGGAGATAACTGATTATTTCCAACAGTGTGCAGTGGACCCCGGCCGATCGCAAGTGTTTACGGCCGCATATGGGTGCGGCAACAGTCCACATGAAATTCGCAGATGCAGTACAAGGGAGTACTGTACGTACACTGGATCCCCTTGCGCTAAAAAATAATTCAGGGGGAAAAGAAAGAAGCAGGTATTGAGACCATTGAGACGGCTTTAGAGACTGGAAAAACACAGAGTCTCGAGGTGTATGGTACCTATGTCCGTTGCACCTTTCAGCATATGAATGCGCTATTTGCGTTCTATGGGCCGACGAAAGCAGAGGGACGATTTCGGGATTATCAGGGTCGTCAGCGCGCTCCAGAGGAAATGGTCAACATCTTGACCAATGGAGGAAAAAAGTACAACAGAAATCGCCGTAGACACACAAAATGGAATCGCAAGTTACGTCGCGAAAATAGAAAAAAATGAAAGAAGAAAAGACAAGCAAGCCGGGATGCAACTGAGTATGTAAATCAAGTATGAACTTGTTACTGAATAACTCAATAGGAGAGCGTGTCCACCAGAGTCTGCGGTGGGATCGACTTTGTGCAAAAACAAAGGTTTTCGAAAATGGAAGCGAGCACACTATCAAGAGTCGGAAAAGATGCCATTCATCGTATTCGGCGATGGGATGTTTGGCAAAGATAGCGTGAAACTGAAGGGTCACCGGAATGGGGTAGTTGGAAAGTTATGGAAGCACATCAAGCGAAGGGAACGAAGAGGAGAACTGGTGGCTGTCAAGATGGATAAGTACCTTACATCGCAGGTACGATACATAGATCGAACAAACGAATCATCGATTAATCACGAAGCGTTTATAGGTGTGCAACAATTGCAACAAGAAAGATATGAACAAGATTACGACTGCAGACGGTATCTCTCGCCATGGCATACTAGTTTGTAAACACTGTGGAGTGTTATGGCAGAGAGATATCAATGCTTACAAAAACATTTTCTCCATCGCGCTATCCATCTGGGTTGGGGAAGGACGACCACAACGGTTCTCTCGTCTCCCGGCCCCTAACAACATCCCCGAACCGAACGCGGGTCTTCCCCTCGGGGAAGTTTAGATGTTTACCGTAAGTGTAGTAGGCAATGCTTCCAGTTAGGATTTTACTAATGTTTATCTTTCCTAGATGATGCCATCGGTAAGCCTTCTATCACATTTTAACAGGAAGGTACTCACCAACAATTACTGGCAATTCTTTATAACCTTTATCTGCAAATGTTCAAACAATTTTGGGCGGAATCTTTAATCAATTTTGGATGAAATCTTGTATAAACTAGTAGTCCTGAATTGTACCTGTAAACGGTAGCTCCCAATATGTTGTTACATATATTGTGGCTTATATTTCCATTTTGGGAGATTTTTCCCCCACCGTTTTCCCTTTTTACATCACCCATCTGAATACAGGAAGATAACTGAATTTCACTTTTCGACTCGCTTTTTCGATCATATTTCATTACTGGATCTACATATAATATAGGTAAAGAACGAAATATGTAGAATATATCCACAGAAAAAGCGATGGGAGATAAAATAGTATGAAGCAACATAAACACGCAATGGAGGTATTTTAAAGTATACTTATATACATGATGGGCATATTAGAGATTTTTAATTCTCTTGGAGGATTGAGAGGAAGTGGATGGTGACGAGTAGGGAGTCGAATAAGTAGATGACGGCATAAAAGTTGCTGGTAAGAACCAATGCTTAGTGGACGCAGAGACTTTTAGCGGTTGGCGGGTTTTGTTTACGACCGCAAGCGTATTCTCCATGATGGACTGTCCAACCAACACGAGCTCCAGCAACGGAAGCATTCTACTAATGTAGTTCTCGTCGCAGCTGGGAAACTCGATCGCTTGTGTCCTTCTAATCCTTGTGATGTAGCCACATGGCACATCCACGTCCAGCATGCATATTCTACCACCTGATCAAAATAAAAGAGTAATCATCTGTATTATCAGGTCCGATTAGTCTTAAGACCAATTGTACATACCGTTGATACTGTAACCCACGACATGGACTTCACGTAACAAAGTCGGGGTAAATGACAGGAGAAGAAGCATGTCCCGCAGGACCGTTGGCATTTTCATGCGACTGTCTCTAAATTCTTTGGTCTGGTCATACACGTCCCCAATCTCCAAACAACCGAGTTCTGTACTACCACTGCAGTAGACTGTGTCCACCTTGCGTCCGACTTTCCTATTGGCGATGATCTCCAAAGCTGAAAGTCGTCGCTTCCTATTTCTGGCAGTGGCATTTGCCGTACTTGACTTCTCCTTACTATCAAAAAGAAAAGACAGAAAATACAGTTACATCAACATATCGGGTTTGCTTTTTTTTCTACTCAATTTACCCGATCGCTTTTATGCGACTTCCCTGTACGACAGTATTGACGAATCCCCATGCCTTGTAGAGCTGGTCTGTTTCCACGAGATCATCTGCGTCCATGGCGCCATTCATGAAAAATTGACGCGCGGTGTTCTGTAACTCCACTGCTAACCAAACCTTTAATGGTTCTTTGAAAGGATCATGGGGAAGTTCCCTCGCAAAATTGTACGCCTCGATTGGTGTGTTCTAACAGAAGAAAGAGACACCAGATCATACATTAATATCGCCATCACAAGTTATACAGTTATTTTTTTTCTCCTTACCAACTTGTTGACCTCATCCAGGATCCGCTCCATTTCTTCTGGAATGGGTCGTACAACAGGCTTTCCTATCGCATGCAGTTCCTTCAGCTCGTTATCAGAAAACACATCTTCCCAGTTAGGGTCGTCGAGGTCCAGGATGAGTGACTGGGATGGGCTAACATTTGATTGACATGCTACACATTGTAATGAGTTTATTACTTACTGATGGTAGTCACAAGTCAAAGCGAAATCCATGACTTTCTGCTCGACTGATATTGGATCCTTTCCATCTCGCTCGGCTTCCTCTTGTGTAGCTTGTAAAATCCAGAAATTGTTTCGATCAAGACTTTCAAAAGTTGCCTTGAGTATGTCATAATCCTGTGTGGAAAGTTTGACTTTCAAGGACGACGAAGAAGTAGAACTCTGGGAACGTGGTGTAGACACTGTAGATGCAATCCGAACCGCTTGTTCCTCCAAAATCGTGCCGGCATCTCTTTCCTCAACTTTCCGCGTGATTTTTCTATCCATGCTCTTCCATGAAGGAGTACAGTCGATCTTAAAAGAACCGAGCATCAACGTCATTCTGCGAAAGAGTTCTGATTTGTCGACACCTACGAGATTTACGTTTAATAGGTTTGCTGCGGTGCTGATTCGTTTCATCCACGCTCCTTTGTAGGATGATAACTCTACTGAACTGTTGTATTCTTCCACAATGATGTCCTCGAGTTCGTCGATTACATCTTGGAGTTTGACATCCCCCAATTCTTTGAGCTTGACAATAACTGGACATATCACTATCACCATGGAAACTTAGCCACAAGCATTCAGATATTATCCCTAGTACTATTACCTTCTTTTTCTTTACAATGAGGTTCAGGAACAATGGCTGCCATGGTGAATCTCCTAGGCTACTTACACGGGGGGTCTTAAGTTTGCCAGAAGGGTATTTCTCCTGCAACGCTGTTCAGTTGCGAGTATTTGTAACTCAGCTTCAGTAGCCAGTGATGGACTCAGTGATTATGTCTGTGGTGAGCGATTCATGTATGCTTAAACAGCGATTTAAATGTCCAGCAGCGGTTTCAATATGTGAACCGCGAGACTCAAAAAATTTCCACTTCGGAATTTGTATTTTTCGTCTCCCTGCTAAAATGTGAAAGATACCTTCTGGAGAAGATCTTCAATTTTCGCCTGCTCTGTCCCTTAAGAATCTATGCGTTTTGGACGTGCAAAGTAATAAATTAGAGGCCATCAATTCTTTGTCAAATGGCTATATATACGCATAAAAAGCTTTAGCATCGTATTTCTTTATACCCTAAGCTACTTTCTGTTAGCAAAGGCTAATTATATGATTGCCATGTCAATAGTTGTTAGTGATGTATAGCTGACCGGTTTAACTAAGATTGCTTCTCATACTTCTTTCTTAAGTAAACATTCAAGATACAAGATATCTAATGGCGTTGCTTTTAAGCAGAGTCTTTTATTTGTTTTCGCAATTTATCTAAAGATAGCTTCAATGCTACCCTTGTCTGCTCCAGTCTTCTGGCCGCTTCTTCACATGATGTACGATCCCTCTCGGCTATTTTTTCGATAAGTTTATACAGCTCTTTCCGTCTGCTGAAAAAGTGAGACTCTTTCCCTGACCTTCGCCAAGTAGTGCCATAGTTGTCTTCTAAAGACTTCACAGACGGACAACCAGGCAGACCAACGCTGTACTCTCGCCAGACATCAGTTACGGTCATTATATCTCCGTTTATCTCGTATGAAGGTGATACTGAGTTGGCGCTTGAACTTTGTAGAGACAGAAATTGGTCGCTGCTGCTTACTGGGGCCAGGGATGTTGACGGCAGGACAGAGGATGAATCTCGGTTGAAACAGGCATTTCCTAGAGCAAAAAAGTTGGAGTAAGTTCTGGTTAACCTTCTGAAGTTCAGCTGCGTGGGAAGCCTGCATTGCATGGATTGAGGAGGAGAGAGATTCAAATCCGGAAGTCATGGTAGAAACCAGTTCAGGTATGGCCAACTGAACCCTCTGGCTGGCGGAGAAGAGCTCCTGGTTTTCTCTAAGGGAAGCAAGTACTTGCTGTTCGAACTGCTTGTAGAGCTCCGTCGCAAACACCTCGCACGTCCAAAGGTAATAGGAGGGATATTTCTTCCTTAAGACCACGGAGTCCTGCGAAGATTGGCATATAAGTAAAGATGAATAACATTAATGTTCTTTATCTAATACCTGAAGAAATATCACTCGCAAGCGGGACAGCAGGTCCAAAAACTTTGGTCCTGCGATGTCCTCTTGTACTCCATCGTTGAATGTTGAAGTTTTCCTTCCAGAACTCAACGTGCGGGAACACCATGACTTGCAGGTCTACGGGAGGGACTACAACAGCAGGCGACAAAAAGTAACTTCCTTGGTGAGAAGGAAAAGCCTGCCAAGCTCTTCATCGCCTCAACTGGCAAACTTGAGACGTAGTAGCCGACCATGCGATCAGTTCCCCATCTGCCCACCAGCCTCTGTTGGTCAGTCGAAACATTTTCCCAGGCAATCATGTTTAATACGCTCTTTCGGTTAGCATGCGTCACTTTGGAGGTATGAAATGCCGAGTTTCTTGAATGCAGAGGTGTACACCTTGTGCTGAGCCTTGTAGGTAATAGGCGTAAACCTATCCTCGTCCTTGAAAACAACGGTCTCGTACCAGTTTTCCAGAGACGTAAAGTCTGGGAAAGGCTCGTTCTTGTAATGGGATCTTGAGAAGAGGTACAAGACAAGAGCACCAACAGAGCAGAGATCAGCGTCACGATGCCAAATCGACGAGCCATATTCGATCTTGCCGTGCTGATTCGTCTTGCCGAACGTAATAGTAGCCACCAAAGCAATGCACTCGGAAGACACCTTGATTATCGAGTGCTACTGAGAACAGATCGGCAAACTGCATCCCAAGGATGGTTTGGCTACGGCAGAGCATGACATGGCTAATAAGGAAACAGAGCCTGTCTCTGCAACCAGCAGTATTGTTTTTCTCAGTTAAGAAGTAACGACTGACTTTCTCCAGTTCCTGCTTTGGTGTAGCCATCATTTAGGGTGTTTTTTCCTCGGTTTTCATAGTTTTGTCTCTTGGCCCTGACTTTTTCCTTTTCGAGAGTGTCAAGAAAGGTTCTGACAAGCGGCCCTCTTGCTGGTTCATGAGAATTCAAGCCAAGTGCCTTCTGCTTATTTGTAGATATCCACGACAGCTTTGACATACGCAAGTATAGACTCCTTGCCCAAATAGAATGACGTTCGCTTCGTTTTTTCCAAGCTTTCGGCCGCGTTTCATGATATGCTCTGCAAGGAAATAACTGAGCTTCTGATCGGTGACAATTTCTCCGTCGCCAAATCGCTGTTGGAGGCACCATTCCTGAAGGCAAACAAAGCACGTTTGACTTCCATGTATTCCATATTGCTATTGTATTTAGAATTACCTTCCACTCTTGTTGCTCAGCAGAGTAAGCCTTAAGAGTATTCACGGGACGATGAACCATGCTTTGACCATAATCATTTGGCTGCTGTAATGCATTGCAGCATTATTATCAATTATGCGTTGAAGATCTTGATTGTTGACAACAGAGCGGGCGTTCGTTTGGTTGTTAATTTTATAAGCGAAGAGAGCTATATATGAAGCACATTTAGGTTGTGTTATATGAAAAGAGACGTAGATGTTATTATGATTTACATTTGTTTCAAAAACTTGATAGTGAATGAAGAAAAATGCATCTCTTTTTGCAGTCTTTATATATTCGTTGCTCGCTCCAGCTAACTGATCGTGAAAGCTTTGCCATCCGATGTCATTCTTACTATATCAAGACAGAAAGGCCATCTTGGCAAAATGGTCTTGGCAAGGAAGAGAAGTTTTTTAAGAGATCTTTGTAATTGAAGGGCTTGTTTACTGTATCAGGAGGGGGAAGTGATCTTGGCAGAAAGCATGGTCTTTTGTGCCTGGTCGTTTTATTATCAAAAAAACTCTTATTAAAGATTTACACTCCTAAGTTTGACAAGTGTTACCGGTCATCAAAAAGGCTCGCAAACTGACCAGATCAATGCAAGTATCACACGATCATCCTTCTGGAGCTGTGTCAAAATTCTGCGATTAACTATCAACATGCGGCTTCAGAACCTTGATGGCTTTGATCTGCATGCCCAGCAACAACGTTACTTTGCTGACTTCCTTTTGAAAGTCGGTGATGGCCGTATCCTACCAGGTACGTGCTCTTCTATCATATGAGCCTCATCATTTTCTCATTTATTTATGCAGTTCCAAATTCCGCTTTTATTCCCCTCA
>JNDP01001302.1:0-100134 GCA_000696975.1 Apophysomyces trapeziformis B9324
TGGGCATTTTGCCATCGCTAACAGTTACTCGTAAGTGGCTAGTAGCCTGATCTTTGGAAAGCCATTCTCACATACGCGATCTAAAAAAAAATAGCCAATATTTTCCCCATTTTTGGCTTGATTTTTGCTACGATGGGGTTGTATACTATGGTTGAGGACGACCAAGTGGATTTAGTTTCACCTCGTGATCCTGAAAATTATGATCGTTTTATTAACGGCGTAGCACGAATCAACCATGCGTTTCAGCAAGTAAAATTTTGGGAATTTACCCAGCCCGCATTATATCTAGCTCGTGCACTGCCTTATATTAGCACAGGTCGAACCGTAGAAGGCTATATGGTAAATAATGATTGATTGGGTGAAGTACTCCTTTTCAAACTAAAAGCGGTTCTGTGCTTTTTCAGGTTCTTCGCCATGGTGTATTAGAGATGCATTTTATTCAAGAAATCCGATTCCTCAAGGCTTATTACTGGGCTAATCTCGGGAAGTATGCCTTTTCCGCAGAAGATAGAAGGGAATGGACTGAACGAGCGAAACGAGATTTCGACATCTTAAATATTCCATCCCATGTCTACTGTATGGCTGAAGTGGCTAATGAATCTCCAAGTTCTGCGACCGATCTATACTCCATCGTCTAGCGATCCGAACTCTTACTTTTTCTTTTCGTTTTATCTACGTAGATTACATACTCTTGTACAGATAATGAATCTTATAATTTTGCTTGTTTAGAATTTTGTAAATTTAGCGCTCTTTTTTTCTTTTGAGGAACTGAAGAAAATCATTATTGAATAGCAAACATATTAAGGGAGACAGCCTGTGTAAACCGATCGAATGACCTGCCATTGATTACCTTCAATATTGTTCGTTGACTCTGCAAAATTCTGAACAGTTCGTTATATACAACTAACAGATTTTCGAAGTTTCGCAACGAGTCAAATTTTGCAGTCATCCAATCAAACTATGGATGGATTTCAATGAGATTTTGGATCAAAAGCGTGTTCTCGTTCAGCGGCAAGCGTAACTCCATCACAAAGACATAGATACCCATCCTACTAATTAGAAAATAACTCTAAATGACCCAATGCTTAAAACAGTTGAGGATACGGGAAAATATCAGCAAAAATAGTGTAGCCGATTCTGTTTGTTTCATGCAAAACGCCAGGTACTTGTATGATGTAGGGAAAGACAATGAGTAAAGGTTAAAGCTAATTAAGCATATCATTCTGCAGCAACAAAAAGAATCAGTAATAGTTATCAACGTTGACAGCCTGAATTACTGAGTATTATGTCGAGATATGCTGGTATAGTCGGTGAGTTGTGGAAATATATCAAGAGAAGAAAAGGATAAAGAAAGTTAGTGCCTTTCAAAATGGATGAGTATCTCACTTTGCAGGTACAGTACATAGATCAAACAAACGAACCGTCGGTTTAATTATAGATCATTTGTAGGTGTGTAACAATTGCCAAGGGAAAAAATATGAAGTAAAATCATGGCTGCGGCCGGTTTCTCTCGCCACGACATACTTGTTTGCAAATATTGTGAGTGTTGTGGCAGAGAGATGTCAACGCTTGCACAAACATTTTCTCGATCGCGCTATCCACCTGGGTTGCGCAAGGACGACCGCAATGGTTCTCCCGTCCCCCCGTCCCCCACAACATCACCGAATCGAACACGGGTCTTCCCCTCGGGGCAGTTTAGATTTTCACGGTAAGTATATTACGCAATGTTTTCAGTTAGGAACTTACTAATGCCATCGGTAAGCCTTCTATCACATTTAAAAAGGAAGATACTCACCAACAATTGCTGCCAAATTCTTTGTAGTTTTTATCTCCAAATCTTCAAAAACTTTTGAATAAACTTGTAACAGAGACATACCTCAATGATGTTGTAATATTTTGATGTCGCCATTCAATTGTAGTTACCGGTCTCTATTTACTTACTTTTTCTTTGTTTCTCAGAGGACCGGAAGATAAAGAACTGTAGTCTGAGAACGAAACGAAGACAAACCTATTTCGGTCTTAGTGAAAGTACTAATGGGAACATGACAAGCGGTTTCGTTAAAACTCTGATATAGGCCGTGTCGTTTTGGTTAATGAACGCTATCTATCATTTATTTCATCGCTAGTTCATCCATCTATGACCTCAATATAAAATTATCATTTATAATAGCACGAGAAAAGCTGTAACGCGGTTTAGTAATGACGGCCATATAGCACTGTAGTCATGAAAGATTCTCAAACTTTGACCAGGGCAAAATGATCTGAAGCTTCCAGAAAGAGCAACATGGTTGGAAGGAAGATGTGTTGTAAAACAGTAGATCCCTTGTGGGATTGAACTTGATGTCGTACAAGATGGTAACGCAGTATCAGAGTAACCGATTCGTTGCTATGATTATATTCGACCACCGCCATCAACTTACTGTATATGGAGACCACATAAAAAAAAAGAGAACCATTCTCCTTCGAGGTTTGAGTCCGAGGCAAGATCTTTGTTGTGAAGAAACCACATTTTATAACCGATGCTCTTCTCCAAACAAAATGCCTTAATCTCGCCATTCGTTACTGTTTTGTGAAATCCCGCTTGCTGAATGAGTATGTCCGTAAGATAAAAAAAAATGGGGCCATGTTCACCCGTTAGGGATGCAATGTCCCTTCTCACGGAACAGTCGGCGTTCGCACTTTAGACTGTAAAACGAGCTGCAAGGGGTTTTGACGTGTACCAAGACGATCAGGATTCTGTGCTTGAAGTGGATAGCGATTTGTTCTTTGGCGTCTATTTATACAGATCTTTGTAGAAAATAAAACGTCAGCAAATGAAGTGTATGCCAAGAGATAACCGCATGCCAAGACCTTTTGCGCAGGATAACAAAAGATCAATGCGAGGAAAAGAAGACAGACAGAAGACAGGTGTCACAAAGATGGTTAAATTAGAAAGTGTGAACCATTTTAGATCGTTCTGTCGACAGTGAGAAAGGGAAGAGAAAAGTCCGCGTTGATAAATGGACGGAGCTTCAGCAAGTGCCCCGATTGACATTTTCATCCATCCTACTTTCTTCTTCTTTCTTCCTCCTACAATGCACGACAGTGAAAAAATTCCATTACAAGATCCCAATCTTTCAGATAGCCTTGATACAAGGGATGTTACGCGACGGAACCAGAGTCAGGCTCTTCTGAATAGTCCACACGTCCGCTTCGCAGAACGATCCCCTTCGATCATACCCTCCCCTATCTATGTGAAAGATCTCTCTGTCGTGTCCTCACCCATGTTAATATCAGCATTACCATTCGGTTCAGTTCCTTCTCCACTTCCAGCAGATAGCTATGATCGTGGAAGAGATACGTTTGATCCACCCTTGCCAACACCTTCTGCTCCTCCACATGAAAAGACTCTCATAGAAGAAGAAAAGTATGGACCCCGACTTGCAGAACGGACATCATTTGACCATAGGGACGAAGATCGGTCACTTCGCCGTCTGCCGTTAAGAGAGCTGTCAGCTGCCGCAGCCCGTCCTGACAGCCCTCAACGGATGTTTGACTGGGATCATCCTCCATCTTCCCCTCCTTATACGGATGAAGAACAGCCGATCGTGGCCCGTTCTTCATCCTTTCATAGCCAAGCGCCTTCCCTAGAAGAGATCGGTCCACCACCTCCCCCGTATCAAGTTGTTCGCCCTTTAAAAATCCTTCTCAGTCCCGTCAGTCGTCCCTGGTTTACCTGGATCTCCGCTCTTGCCATGTTGGCTGTTCTTATTGTGGAATTGGTGACAAACAATAGCAAAACAGGAGGCATCATTGCCACCAACCCTATTAATCCTATGATTGGACCCAAAATTACGGTAAGGAAAAAAGACTTCGTATTATCCATCTTACCCACACCTTGTTATATATGTATATGTATCGAAAAGGTACTTGTCCATATGGGAGGCAAATATACACCCTGTATGCGAGGTCTAAAAAGCGAAAGTGCCTCTACACTTATCTCAAATTGTTATCGCAATGATACATCGACTTGTACGTTGGAAGAACTTTGTGGATTCGGTGGATTCTATGGTCAAGCACCGAATCAATCCTTCCGACTAATTGTACCCATTTTTATGCATACTGGTATTGTTCATTACGTGTTAAACATGGTGACCCACCTGAGGTTGGGTGGCGAATTGGAATGCACGCTGGGGCCACTTCGGTATGTGGCTTTGTATATAGTTTCTGGATTTGCTGGGTTTGCAATGAGCTCCATGCTGGCCATGGTTCGTTCAGGTAAATCAAGTGAAAACCCTTATGGATTGGTTTAACCGTGTTTTATCTTAGCCTCGGTTGGATGTTCCGGTGCATTGCTTGGTTTGATAGGGTATCTGTTCATCAATATTATTACGAATTGGAAGACGATCCCACGTCCATTCATTGAATTATTAAAGTTGTTCGTGTCAGCTATGGTTTCGTGTGCTCTAGGATTCGTTCCTGGCGTTGATA
This sequence comes from Apophysomyces trapeziformis B9324, assembly GCA_000696975.1. Classification (NCBI taxonomy): domain Eukaryota; kingdom Fungi; phylum Mucoromycota; class Mucoromycetes; order Mucorales; family Mucoraceae; genus Apophysomyces; species Apophysomyces trapeziformis. The sequence continues at coordinate 4,471 of JNDP01001302.1, forward strand.
ACTTTGCTCATTTAGGCAAGTGGGATAGAAAAAAGATGGGTAGTGAACCATGTCGGTTAACCTTGATGTTGGATTAGGAGGATTCGTCGCGGGCTTGTTCATGGGTGGTATTATTGTTCCGAAACCTCGTCAGTCCAGCAGGCGAGCCAATATCGTTCGTTGGATTGTGCGGCTGGTGATGTTTCTGATCCTCATCATATATCTCATTGCATTGTTGGCTGTATTTTATCTCTCGGATGATCCAGTTGAGGTGAGTCTAATGTCTCTTCAAAAAGAAGGAAATAACATAAGTGCGGGAAATTCATGGATTCCTTCGTATATTAAAACTTATAAGCAAAAGATCTGTCCTTTCTGCCAGGAAATGTCGTGTGTGCTAGGACCGTCGTGGTGTCGGGTATAAAACGCCTATGGAAAAAGAAAAAGTTGTTCCCCCCCACCAAAAAATTTCCTCACAATGACGATCGGTTTCAGTTTCGTATATAATAAAACAAAGAAAGAAATGAATAGCTTTTGAAGTTGCATTGATTTTCTCAGGTCTATTTTACTCTTTTGCTTGTAAAACTTTAAAAAAAGATGAAAGCTATTGCAGTCCTTCGTTCCGATCCTTCAGTTCCGGGTAGTAAAGATGTCGAAGGAACTATTAAGTTCAGTCAGAGTGGACCAAAGGATCGTGTCTTGGTTGAGGCATGTTTATCAGGTTTAGAAGCTGGTAAACATGGCTTCCATGTCCATGAGTTTGGTGATAATACCAATGGTTGCACCTCGGCGGGCCAGCATTTCAACCCAGATAACAAACAGCATGGTGGCCCAGAGGATACAGAACGTCATGCAGGGGATTTTGGCAATGTAGTAGCTGATAAAGATGGTAAAGCCACCTTTAAGCTGGAAGACCCTGTTGCTCAATTGCACGGAGACAAATCCATCATCGGGTAAATATTATATTTCGCCAATCTTACTTTCCCGGGTTTGATGATTAACCTTATTTTATTTTATCTTATTTTGTATACAGTCGCACTATAGTTGTTCATGTACACGAGGATGATTTGGGGCGCGGGGGATACGATGACTCCAAGACCACGGGTCATGCAGGTGGTCGCCTAGCCTGCGGTGTCATTGGAAGTAAGCCACTTTATATCGTCCTCTTTTAGCCACGTTATTCTTAACAAACATTTTTTTTTTTGGCTTAGTTACCAAGTAACGAGATCATCCAAACAGATCGCGACTTTGCACCACCGTGGAATGACTAATAAACTTCGTGTCATTTCCGGGTTGTATGTCAGTTTTTTTTTCTGCTATGAAGTTTCCTTTCTATTTTGTTCCGAAGTAAAACAGTTAAAACAGACTAAAAAGTTTTTTTTTATTTTATTATGAACATTTTCGTTTGTTTATTGTAAGGCTGAGTACTAATTGACGTCGGAACTCCCGTTATCAGATCGACCGTCATAGTTGATTGACCGTCTTTGGTGTACAAGGCTGAGATGACCGTCAATTCAGTCTATGGTCACCAACCCCCCAGCCTAAAGAAAAAAAAAAGGGGGGGAGAGGAGCGGAATGGAATACAAATAAGAAGAAGAAGAGAACCTGAAACCTATACGACATTGATAAAATGGTATGCAACGCGGTGGGTTTCAAAGATCACTAACCTGTTTTCTATTTCATCATTTTTATACAATGAAAAGGAGGATGCGAATAAGAGGAGAGAGTTGGGCGGGGAGAAACTGGGGAGTTGAGAAGCACAGAAGCAGCGCTATGTTTCACAAAAAGTGAGTACTTCCTGTATAATTAAAAAATATGTATGAGAAACAAACAGACATTATATAAAGGCCTATTTTTACTGCAGGCTTTTGTTTTTCGCTGTCTTTTTATCTTTCCTTCTCCCTTTAGCCCTTCTACATCACTATCATGGTTAACGCTATTGCTGTCTTCAAAGGCTTTGCTGCCATCACTGGTACTGTTTTATTCACACAACCTGAGAACGGAGGAAATGTTTCCGTCAGCGCCACCTTTGGTGGTCTCCCTCCAGGATTGCACGGTTTCCATATCCATCAATATGGCAACTTGACCAACGGTAAACCGAACAGCAGATATTTGCAAGAAACCTTGTTACTTATATATCCATTTTTATGTTAGGTTGCGATTCAACTGGCGCTCACTATAATCCTTTCAATAAAACCCATGGCGGACCTCAGGACACAGAACGTCATATTGGAGACTTTGGCAACGTCGAAATTGGTGCTGATGGTACAGGCCGCTTCACAATCACTGACGACCAGGTCCGTCTCGACGGTCCCACCTCCGTCATCGGGTAAGTTGATTCGCCATAACCTTTTCATGTTTTTACTTTGGGACTCATTTTTTTGTGCTCTAGACGTGCGGTTGTCATCCACGCTGGTGTTGATGATCTTGGTCGTGGTAATAGTCCAGATTCCAAAACTACTGGCAACTCAGGCGCTCGTCTGGCTTGCGCCGTTATTGGAGGTAAGTTGTCCAAAGTCAAGGAAAAAAGACAAGTCATATTAACTTTCTCGTTATTCTCGTTTTAGTCGCTCAATAATAGTTCTACTTTTACTAATATTCAAAAATACTCAACAATAACTGTCAATAACATCCATCTGTAATAAATTCAATGTAGTCTGTCTGTTTCGTTTGAATAAGCAAAAGAAAACTGTCCCCGTGCATATCTGCCGACGATGCAAAGCTCCGTTTTTCTTACCAAGCCCGCAATGGGCGCAGCCAAAAAAAAAATACATAATCAAACCTTCTATTGACGTAGTACAAACATCACATATCTGCTTAGCGCTATATCCTTCCACAGAGATTGAAATGTCTTTCAAGTGCGGGGAAACTATAATCGGAGAATTGAGCGAAACAGTGATTACAAATCTATCAATTTGATAAAAAGTATTACTCTCGATAACTTATCGTTACTTATCACACGCTCTTCTTAGTACATTAGTTCTCATACACTGTGGGACAAAAGACTCTCATATAAATCGCATATAAGACGTACAGACGTCGCATACTTCGAGTAATCAATAGCCGCAAAATTCTCTCTGCTAAAGAACTGCGCCCTGTTCAGAAACTATGCGTATCTATCATGGTTAAATGGTCGATTTGAACACTGAACCTTGGTTTACTTTAATTTTGCAAGCCATTGCAACTTGACAGAGGAAACTAATCCGCCCAACGGTTCAATCCTGGCGCAACTTTCGAAATTGAAAACCAAGGGTATCATGAACTTGATAACCAGATCTCAAAATCAGTTTCAAGTACCCAAATATGCCGGAATGCCGTTATTATGGCGTCATATACACTTGATATTCATTCTATAACATAGAAAGGACACGGTAAAGGCTGTTCATTTGGAAGCGGCTACCTGGCTTACTGGATCGAAGACAAGACAAAGGCAGTGTCCATCGAATTGACAAACGCCAGCAGGAGGCAATTGAAAGTCTCAGTGACTCTTTGTGTGCGGCAGTGGAGAGCCATATCAAGTGAGTAGGAGTAATATTATATACCGAATAAATAGCAAATTAACATTTAATATTTTAGCTGAAACACAAATGGACAATATGGATAAACTCGTAAAAGAATTGCGTCGTGGTGACAGGTACCGTCGTATAATCCAATCGTCACATGTACTTTACAATCAATTCTCCATAGATTGACTGTCGAGCGCGTGATTGACCTCTCGGATGATGATATCGTGAAGGCATTGAGCGACATCATTGGAATTGAAGACTTCAATGGAATTCTTAGCCAATTTCAGCTCAAGGCGAAGTAGAAGTGTGAGGAATTTTATGTGTACTTTGATGGGTTGAAGAACGCGAGCCGCATTATCCGCTCTGTGCAAAAGGCCGCTGGCGCCCGGATCGTTCAGCCAGGTGACTTTGACGCAGAAATGCATTCTGACTTCCGCATCGCTAAAAACCTTGTGAGTTATTTGTAAGTAACGAACCTGAACAAGTTTGGTAGTGGTAATCTTGTACTTGTCTTTTACTAGCCTGGACTATATTCAATTGCCAAGCAGCATGCTCCTTCATAAAATGAAAGAGAGAACCGCAGCTGCAGCCAGTACCATTTTCATTTTGGAAACCCTCTTCATGCCATACAATTACTATATCATTTCTAATTGTATGTTGCCTGTTACACATCATGGTCATGTTTTTATGCTGGTTTTCAAGGCTCGAAGTAGTAGGGACAAGTACAGATGACTATTAGTGGGATAATCTAGGTTTGGCAGTTAGGAAGACAGAAGTTAAATCCTGTTGTGATTGAATTCGCAGGAGGCACTAAGACGAACAGTCAGATCAAAGAGAACAACGACCTCGAAAACCTAACTAAGAGTGCCCTTAAGAGTATTCAAGCGCACCAAAATAGATTGCAGAGTGCAAAGATATTGGGCGCTCTTATATGGTAAAAGCTTTAACGAGAAAGAGTGGTAAAGAATACGCTTACTGTTTAACTTGCTATAGATCTGAAGCTGAAATTTGACATCCTTTGTGCCAGTTGCTGAAACTGAGTACACTCGAAAACTTGCATCTGGAGGTAGGTTTTCTCAATACATTTACAATCTGCAAGCTTTCGCTAAACATACGTAGGGCTCGGAATTTGACCCGGCCCAGTTATGACCTACCTGGTTAAGGCCCGCCCATTTCAAGCCATAAACATGCGTAACTTGAAATTCCGTCGAGCATTAGTCGACTTCATCATTTTGCCCAGGAAATCGAAAAGCTATTGCAGTGGAGAGATGCTGTGGTCGAAATGGTAAAAAGCATTGCCACAAGCCAGGGACGTTTCATCTGAGGAAGACGGAGAAAAATAAAATTTTTGTGCTTGTAGAATTTGTCGCTTATTTTACCTCAATATCGTGTGATATATACCATATTTGAATACTTTACTCGCATAGTTTTCAACGAGTTTTGCAGCAACCAGGAGTTACACTTGTAAGCATGTCATAGGCGGTTAATTTTATGAAGTTTTGCTTGTGCTCTTCCTTGTAGTAAAAATTGTACGTCAATATCAACCCTATTCTATGATTCAGCAGCTGCTCACCTGAGTTTCATACTAGCAATATCAATATGCATGATATAATAGCGACTTGACCTTACAGGGAGAGATGTGGTGTTGGATCCAATCATTTCAGGCTCTACTGCACAAAGCATGGAAGAGTAAGGAACAGAAGTTGCAAAGCTTCAAACGAGGTCGCATGCACAGGCACTGTTGAAGACCTATGGGAATAACCACGTCTGTTTCTGGAATCCATTGCTATAGCAATCGCGAGGTGTCCAGCCGAAATGGCCATCGACAGCAGAATGAAAACATGGAGCATAACATTATATTTTTAATGGTTAGATCTAGTAATGATAGAATCGGTCACTGTTCTTTTCCTTAACTTTTCTTTATAAAGCTGATACCATTGCTGTAGCTAGGTAAAATGTCATTCATCAAAGAGTAATTGTTTATATAATGCTCATGATATTTCCAATTTTTGGAATTAACCATTGATAATAATTATCATTGGTAATTAAGTTCAATAAGATTTGATTCCGTTGTCGTCAATGTCTAGCTTCAGTATGTGTACTTATTGTTGTTCAAGATTCAATGTCTGCAGAGGGTTGAAATAGAATTGAGGTTTTCTTCAATAGCAAATTTATGTTAGATTGTACTAAGGTAGTGTTAATAATAATACACTTTATTGCTTAATAATCCCAAGCAGTTGAACATTTTTTGTTTAGTATTGCAGTAAGGACTGTAACGAGATTAGACAGCTTGCAACTCAATGGCGAGGTGTGAATAAGTGACTGCTTAAAGCTAATGATAGATTGAAGTGCTTTCTAAGCTGATGCAAGTTATTGTACTTCTTAGTTAATTTCAACCCTCGCCTATTTTCAATCAGTGGGCTCTAACCAAGCCATTGGAATTAAGGGGGGTTTACTGTAAGTGGGACGCCAAAAATTCCCATACTCAGTTTCAATATCTTGGTCGAGTTGAAGCCGAAGCACAATTCAGAGAAGTTGTCAGTACTCACGCTGCCCTTAATACTTCGCATGCAAAGCAATGGGCTGCTTCTATCAAACACAGTAGCTACGCTGTCTTGCAAACAGATGAGGTTGAGCTATTTTGGACATTGAGAGTTGTATCAAACGCTAATCTGAAAATCCAATGAATGTGTACAATAAGATTAAAGATGCATGTGGTAATACATTTTGGAAGTTCTCGCGAAGCACGATTGACTCTATCTTGCTAGCTTTGTCGCGTGAGAATCAGAGACAGTCGACTCAGATCGAAGATGTAAACAAACTTCTCCTGATCTAGTTGGCATCACAAGCTGACTTTGCTTTGACTCCATAGACCAGTGTCTGCACAAGAGAAAGCGCGGTAAAGCGAACATAAGACGCAAGGTCTACGCAATATGCATTAGTTAATAAAAGGAAAAGGCACAGGAAGGAGAAAGCGAATATGAGCTGTATTATTACGAATAAAAGATACCTTCTGACCTGACCGTGGCCTATCACCCCTACCGTCTGGATGAATAGGAATGGCAATACGGAAATGAATATGTCGAGGAAGAGAAAGGGGATACCTTTGGTGAAGATTCGTTGTCCCATGAGTGGGTAATAAACGGGCTAGCTATAACGAAAGAGTGTCAGGAAGTTTCGCAGGATATCTGCCAGAATAAAGTATCCTGAACTAGTCCTTCTGCACTCGCTTCGCTCGTTCCGTTACAGCCGCGTGCGGCTGCAGGAGATGAATTTATGGCGACTTCTAGCATATGTTTACGGTAACATAACATATTGCTAAAAATGAAGCCCTCATTTTATGTAAGATATTCAAGAGGTGTACGTAAGTGACTGATATGATGTGGTGTTGGGAAACAAAGATGCGCCAAGTACGATAAATAGTCTAAAACGCGAAAAATGATCTGGAGACATAAGAACGTAAATAAGTCAGTATAGTTTGTGGGCAACGATTTCAGATAGGCAAAAAAGAGCAGAATGAATATTTGAAGCCTAGGTATCTGTCTCGTATAACATAGCTTCTGGACCTTGATCTTATGTTAAAAGAATAAAGAGCGAATGGCAAAGTTAGCATAGAAAAGGTTTCTTCTGTTGGCAATAGAATACGAAAGAAACAGAGATAAATTGACAGTGTTCACTGAAGGTACATGCCTACAGGAACAAAGCAATAGTCCTCCATATAAGGATCCTATCACTGAGCAATTTCGTCATAATAAAACGGGTGGAGGTCAATCAGACAATATATTTAACTACTCATTGCACTTTGGAAAGCATTTGACCCTTCGCACTACTGCTGAAGTTTCTACACAAATGCGTATTTAGTTGTCCTTCTTAATATTCTTCTACCCACTTATTGCAGCTCAACTCTCTTGACCCACACATCAAGATTGCACCCACATACCAAAATGCTATTGAGAGGAACTCGACCCTTTGGGCCTTCTTGGAAAGCGTCAGACAATATCTCTAACAAATCTATTCCTCTACTTCATTGCTGGACGTACTCTTATCTCCTAACCAAAGACTTCTATATATCAACTGAGGACTACTACGGTCGAACCAGCTTGCACGAAACTGGTTGTAGTACCGGCAAAACGTTTTTGCGCGCAAAAATTACTCGAAAATACAGTACACTTATAGAGGGGCTTCGGCCCCTGCCGGTGTAGTTAAACGCCACGATTCCCAATGCAAGAACCACTGGTTCGATTCGTTCCGCCGCAAGAAGTTTTACCGCAGTCTCAACGTCGCTCTCTACCGTGTTATGCAAAATCAGCTATTCCCGTGGTCGCTTCCCTACCTGTGTCTCAAATCAAATCCACCTCTGGCTAAATTTGTCCTATCATTGTGGTCTGTCGTCATAGTTAGCATGCTTTTCTCTTGTCTGTACATTCACCCTGTAATTGATCTGTCTCGAGCAAATATGTCTGTCACAGACGCTGTGTTCAAATAGAGACATTAAATAAAACCAACAAATTTAAACGTATACTTATAGAGAGAAGAAAAGAGACTACTTTAGCTTGAGTGCCAAATACGGATTGGCAGCTACCATTGATAGCGCGATGAAGAACAGATCTAGCATTCTCGCGACTTGTACCTCGGAGGTCAAGGTAGAGTGAGGATTTAAAGGAGATATCCAACATAACGTGCGGAGGGGGAAAAAGACATGAGAAATAAACAAGTGTTGTCCAAATTATCCCTTAATAGGTACTTCTCTTTAACGAGCCGGTACAGCTCAACAACGAAAAAAAGACATTATTGATATATTGAGATAAATAAGCAGAAAGAAGGAAATAAGTTTCGGGAAATGATAATGTACATAAATCCTTAGCTAAAGAAATAAATATATATGAAGGATAGCAAAGAAGAAGTAAAACAAGTGAGGTTAGGGAGAGGAATCAATCCTTTGTCCCAATTGGTATTTGATGTTGTCTTTGGGTAACAGGTCCAAATTTGTTGCTAATCTTTAACCCTAATTTCTCGTTAAGACGATGCTGTCATTTTTGCAAAATTAGGGGTGGATCGAGATTTTTTAAGAAGCATAGTAGATTTTGGTCTGTAAAGAGACAGACGATGGCGTCTAAGCGTTCCTGTGCCGGCTAAAGGTGCTGTTGTTGTAGTTCCGCTGAGTTCTTTTCGGGGAAATGCTCGTAAGGCGGACCCGAGCCGACGGGAAAGGGAGGATTTCGTTGAAGGTGGTTTAGCGGGTGGCGGAGGGTTCAGGAGGTAATCAAAAGCAGGGAATGTAAGGTTGTCTTTCTTGACGGTTGTCCATTCCGTTCCAAAGGTATGAGCGAAGTCGCGGGATGCGTCAAACTCAAGGTGATCGAGATCAAGCGTCATGTTGGTAGTATCAGTCACTGGTGGATGAGAAGAGGAAGGTGAAGAAGGAGATGAAGAGGCAGTAGGAGGGTGTTCGTGCACGGTTGAGGCATGGTCGGCCTGAGATGATTCTGCCGAAGGGTCTGAATCCGTTGGTGGTGTATGGTTAACCTCTTCTTCTTCTTGTTGTTGTTGTTGTTGTTGTTGTTGTTGTTGTTGGTTTTCAGCTGTTGTTTGTGGTTTCTTCTTGCGGGTAAGGCTAAGGCGAGAGGCAAGTTGAGAAAATATAGCCATCTGTCAACACTAAAAAAAAAATAAGAAAAGGATGAAACAGAAAACTGCCCTGACTTTTTTTCTTTTTAGTGCTGCAAAGATGCCCTGCCAATAGCAGAAAACTCACGTGAGTTATTCATCGGAATCTGAACTCACTTGTTACATACCTTGACATCTATGGGCGCAAAGGTCCAATTCACTTGTCGAGATGGTATTTACTGTTGTAATCGTCCTGATTATCTGATAAACCACCCAAACTGCTTTCCATATACCAGCATGGAAGATGCGATAGTGACATATTGTGCGCGGCAGTCCCGTTTCGATAGAACACACCTATCATAGCACGACTCATACGTTATCACCTCCTTTTCCATCAGTCCTATCGATCCCTTTTGCCTTGTCATGACAAAAAAATACTCGCTGATTGGTAGAGCTTAAAATAAATTATTACTTTTACTGAGTGGCGTAGGGAAATGCGGCATGTTAGTATAGTCTAAGTTCCACCACTCAACAATGGATATAGGTGCTTCTCCCCTATACGCAACGACATGCTGGAAAAACACTTTATCTATAGTATCTCAACCCATCCTGTTTTTCAAGACAACGTATGATTGGCCTTGTCGCCCAAACGAAGAGGGGGAGGGGTTTAGAGGTTCAAGAATAAAACGGATTATTGATTAAGTTGTGATGGGTTTCGGTCAAATTAAATACACTTCTTTTTTATGTTCTCTTTGTGTTTTGCCATCCTTGGTTCGTTTTTTGTATTTGCCGCCTTTATTCTGGAATTACTCGTTCTCCTCGGCCAACTATATATCCGTCCTCTTTTAACCATTCTGTATCTTGGTCAGGCCTATAACCGTCAAGCTAATTTGGCTTATAATTTCGGTCTATGGTAAGGAAAGACACGGGTCTTCAAAACAATATCCCATATTGAATCTTGTTATTTCTGTTTTTGGCGATGGACGTTAGGAACTATTGCGAAGGCGATCTTGTTCAAGTCCGAACATGCACTAGACCTCAGCCTGCCTACAACTGGACCAAGACGCCCGGAATCCAGCGTCTGGTCCCCGGTTTGGCGTCCAGCCGTTTAATTAATAACTTGTTTCTAACCTTGTTTATCTTGTATTTTGTTGGATGCGGCCTCAGTTTGATTTTATGGCTTATCAGCTGGGTGGCCTGCTGTTTCCGTCGACGGTTCGCATGGATTTTGTGGGTGGGGGTTCTTCTGAATTTCGGGATCATGTTGGCCAGTCTTGTCTTGGCTTTGGTAGTGACACTCGGAGGTATACGAGCCATTGGCCAGACCGACTTAAGTTGGCGTGGTCATGCTGGAAACGCCATGTGGTTTACGATCGGCGCTGTTGTGTCACTTTTCTTCGGAGTGATGTGCTACAGTGCTGCTTCTTTCTGTGGCCGGTCTAGACGTGCTATCCATGCGTCCAAACCACCGACGGAACCGCACCCACAGCCCTTTGCTCTTCGTCCAGCTCATCATCAGCCACCACCTGGAAAGGAGCCGTCGCCCGTTGTTCGAAAAGCATCCCCGCGATACGGCACTTATAGAAACAAGCCAATCTCAGCCATCCATTCACAGTATTCACCATGTCTTCAACCACAGTCCCTTTCTCCTGACGTTCCATATCAATCTCTGCCAATGCAAAGTCACCTCTTACTGAAAACCAAACCAATAGAGACAGATCATCCGCAGGGCTGACACAGCGATCTGCATGAATAGATCTGAAATCAGTTGGTTTCAAATTATTTAATTATATATAAACAAACCCTGGATGAGTGAAAACCATTAAAAAAAGCAAACACAAAACTATACTATGTCAGGATTTTTAGCACCTACGCGAAGATCGCTTTACCAGTTTTTGGCTATTGACCCCGAAATATTCCCTCTCATTGCCACTGTGAGTGTCATCTTTGGTGCAGCAGGTTTTGTTGCTGGTCAGAAAACCACTACAGTGGATAGTAGCAAATGGGTTCGCTTGACTCCAAATGGGTACCCTTGGTCCTCGGATGAAGATACCGGAGCCATGTATAAGTATAAGTTCTATAAATATGGTGATCCCGGAGCAGAAACACTGGTAAGGAACTTGAAAGAAATGGAAAAGGAAAAAAAAAAAAGAATGCAGTATTCACTCATAATACCTTTTTCGATAATATGAAGGCTGCACCTGGAGCTATGGTCGAACACTTGGTCCGTGTACATGCACCCAAGGATAAGGTCCCGCGACAATTATTAGCAGAATAACAAAATAAAATATAAGCAAAAAGTATATCTTTGTAATAAGCTTATATTTTCTTCTACCCATCTTGCGATGTAAATATGACTACACAATTTCTATACGAAGATGGACAAGGAAATGCAAATCAATGAAAATTCTGAGAGTCAATGTATAATAATATTATCGGACATTTTCCGTTTACTTCGTCCACTAAGTACTTGCATAAGAATGCTTTTTTCTGAGCTGGATTTGCTCGAACCACGATAATGCGGATAGATAGATAGACTAGTGATAGGAATTATGATATAAGGTGAGGGGAAAGAAAGAAAGTACTTATCTACGGTTTTTATATGTCGTGATGAATGTGGTAATAAGAAAAATATGCAAAGCTCTCGTCTTTGAATGATACAGAGTTTGCATAAAGTCTGACAACCTTATTTCTCAAGGCGTCTCTGACGGGATTATACAAAGGTTGTAGATCCGTTATCCTGGACCGATGCTATCAGTGTCTCAATGTTTGTGCTGATTAGCTCATCGTAGTCGACGTCCTATTGAAGTTCTCGCAAAGGGATTATTTTTTCTTAATTTTTTGCCTCTGCTGGTGACCGAAAAATGTCTTCGGCTCATGGTAATCTATGTAACAGCTGAGCAAGCTTTGTTTCTCAGCCTCCATCGTAATATCCCTTCCAGTCCATGCGTTCGCTTTTACGGTTTTCGCTCTGCTTGTACTTTATCGCAAATCTGTGATCCAGATTGCCAGCACGTGGATATCCAGTTATCCAACCGGAGTGCTTTCCTTGGTTACTGGGGAATTTCAGAGACAGATTGCTCCGTTTACAAGGTGTCAAATATGCATGTGTTAGCAATACATGGATAAAATCGAAGCCGGTCCTTTAGTACATTTCTTCGTGATTCAAGGAAGGTTTTTCCCGAGGCAGGTGTGTCACCATCTTTGGTCGTCTATTCCACCCTCCTGTTTCTCCTTGGTAAGAAACAATAAAAGATTATCCAACCATTGTACATCGACAATCAAGTATTTACAAATTCTTTCAACATATCAATTGATTCGCTATATGTGTATGTATACCATGCTTTTATAATCTTTGTGCGAGTATGTTCGTATGCCAAATGCAAAGCAATATCAGAGAAGGAAACAAGTTGAAGACAAGGGAACAAAAGAAACATTACTTATGTACAAGAAATTAGATGCTTTTTAAGAGGGGTTTGATTAGGGAAGAAAGGGAGAAGGAGGAGAAAGGAAATGATCAGATCGCAAATAATATCATTCAGGCGGTGACAACAGAGCTCCTACTTTTATTCTTGCGTAGGGATGAGTTCTGGCAGGCCGATGATGTTGATGTTGATGTTGCTGTTGTTGCTTTTTCACCGGGGCATCATAAGGTGGAGTGAGGGGACCTACTTGCGGATGACGCACTGGTCTAGAGGCGACAATGGGTGTAGTATGGGCAGGTGTCATATTGGCGATCTGTTCAACCAGGGTAGATTGTGTCAGTGAATGTGTCAATAGTTGATTCCCGTAATCGTATAAGTCTTCGAGTGGGATTAACAATCTAAAGTTGCACAGGAATAGAAACTCCATCTCAAGCTTGTTTAATTCGTGTAAGGCGATACCTCCAACCTAAAATGTCACGATTAATGAATTCGTGTTACATGAACGACGATGTCATTGATTTTTTTTCTTTTACCTTGGCATATCGTGTGTTGGCATAATAGACGTCTGAAGTAAATTTGGATGCAACAACGATACTGTATAGAAAGCGGAAAATTAGACCCAAGTATAAGGTAAGGCGAAGAGTGTAACGAGGTGTATTGTATTGTACCTTGTAATGAGCAATCGGTGAATGTTGAGTGAGCAGATGGTGAAATGTTTGTCTTGCTTTGCTATTCGGTCGAAATAAACCAATAGACTGAGCAATACTTCGTTTGCAAAGGGGGTGAACTTTTGAATTCTTGTTAGATATGCTTCGATGGAGATATCAGGAACGGCTCTCGAATGAAAATGGCTGATATGCTGATTGGGTATACGGTCATTGGCGTTGAGGATAGTGTTTAACAAGTTGGCCACAATTTTGATCGTCACGGATACGGGGAATTCGAGGATATTTAATCGAGTCATTGGGAAGAGAAAAGAGGAGTAGTGGGATAAAGGTAAAGAGAAGAAGAGGAAAGAGAGAGAGGGAAGAGAAAGAGAGAGGTAGGGAGAGGGGATATATATGAAAAAGAAAGAAGAGGTGTTGTTAATGAACCAGTCAGGATATCGAATGATGGCAGGCAATGAATGAAAAGCTTTTCCGTTGGGCGGAGTCGCACTGTCAAAAATATAGCGGAAATCCCTTTTTCCTTGCCCTCTTTGCCTTCGGTACTTCAAATATCATCGCGTGCCATGTCTTCTTCACCTTATTGGTCAATAGGATCTGAACTCATGCTGTCCCCTTTTTTTTTCTTTCTCTTCTTCACCAAATCGATCCATTGAATAAGACCTGCAGGAAACAAATTTATTTGATTTGACCATTATCCCTTTCAATGAATTACCAATACTGACTGGTTGAATAATGGTAGTAACAATGGGGATATCCATTAGTTACTATTGGCATGGGTTCACAAATTACCTTTCTTTTTCCCGACCCTCCCGATGCCATGGGTGACAGATAGGTTAATAAGAATTTCATTTACCTTACGTCGCTCATTTAAACATCTTAAAAAAAAGTTACATGTCAACATGTATGGAATAACCGGAAAACTCCATTGTCTTTCCCTCTCTCCTATAACAGCAATTTAGAAAGAGACATAGTTTTCTTTACTATTCTCCATTTACCCGCCCATGACACATTGTTGTCCCCTAACCAAATCCTATGAAAACCAAATCGACTGTAAGCAAGCTGATCAAGTGGCAAATGAATTAGATACATTGTACTACTCTATAACAAAATGGAAAGATCTTACTCTTCATGATGATGACTGATCTATTTATCATGTATTAGACAGAAATAGGGAGAATCGTTGTTCATCCTTGTTTGGCTACTGTTAATGAGGAATCGCTCGTTGTCTCCGTTATAGACAAGTATGCATTAGCCACAAACCTAACCAATGATAGCAAACAAGAAACAATCTATTTTCTACCTATTGGATCAGTTTATTCGTTTTATTTAACATAGACTATCTTCATTGATACAATAAGCATAGCATACCATGGACCTTGGAGCACTAGGCCAAGACGAAGAACGTACTGTATTCGGCCGGATCCGACCGTTTCCCTACGACTTGTTTCTCTGCCACAGTACCTGTCTGCTATATATGACTTACCCTACGAATCGATCCGTTTGTTTTTGAACTTTGATCTAATGTTTATAACACAGTAGAGGAGAGAGTCTGTTAGGGCCTTGTGGCAATGAAGGCCATTGTCGGTACTCGCGGACTTTCGAACGCGAAGTGTGTTTTTTCGCGTCGTTATTTTTCCCCCTTGTCGTGTGCCGGACCGATTCCGTTTTCTTTTCTTCTTCTTTCACCCAACATCATGTCGTCGAGAGAAACTACACCATCCTCCGGATCGGCTTTTGATCGCGATGACATGGACGATAGCGCAGTTACCGACGGAACTCTCAAAGCGTTATTGCAACGGGAAATTGAATTGCAACTGCAGATCGATGCCTTGCAATCAGAAATCGCGACCTTAGAAGAAAAAATTGGCAACAAACAAGAAAATGCTGATGAAGAGCTTGATGAACAGGGTAAATAACTTCAGGCATATTCATTCTTAACTTAAAGTATGGCCTGTTGCCCGCCCGTCTGAACAGATTTGGAAGAATTCGAAGCTCCCGAATGGTGTGTGCCTATTAAAGCCAACGTGATGAACTTCGACTGGGACGTAAGTGTGTCAGACAGTGCTTCCGAGATCAAGAAATCGAAATGCTAATATGACTTTATATTAGTCGTTAGCTGCTGAAGTGCAATTCGACGTCATTGTGGCCGATCCACCATGGCAACTTGCTACGCATGCGCCTACTCGCGGTGTATGTTCTAGTAGAATGCTCTTTGACGTTGTATAGAGATCTAACCCGATTCCCAAAAAAAAAAAAAAAAAAAACAGGTGGCCATCGCGTATCAACAACTGCCTGATATTTGCATCGAAGAAATCCCTATACCAAAATTACAGAAGAACGGGTTCATCTTTATTTGGGTAATCAATAACAAGTATGCCAAGGCATTTGAACTGATGGAACGGTGGGGTTATACGTAAGTTGACATCAGCGTGGAAGAAAGAGATAAATGTTGGATTGATTCCAATCCGTTAGTTACGTGGACGATATTACCTGGGTTAAGCAAACGGTGAATCGTCGTATGGCGAAAGGACATGGTTACTACTTGCAACACGCCAAGGAAACCTGTCTAGTTGGCAAAAAGGGTGAGGATCCACCCAATTGTCGTCATTCCGTAGGTTCCGACGTCATCTTTTCGGAACGACGAGGTCAGAGTCAGAAACCTGAAGAATTGTACGAATTAATTGAAGAGCTTGTACCGGATGGTATGTAATTGGCAAAGAGGAAAAGAAAGATCAGAAGATATTGAATCATATCAACTTGTATAGGTAAATATCTGGAGATCTTTGGCCGAAAAAATAATCTGCGAGACTACTGGGTAACCATTGGTAATGAACTGTAACATAACTTGTAAACTCTCTTTTTCTCTTTCTCTACCTTTCTTTCTCTCCATTCTTCTCGTTCAACCTGTGCACCCCTCATTTCTCTATTACAAACAGCTGTCCGGAAAACATCATGCGTTCAAAAAGGGCCTTGCCCCAAAAGATTCAACCCGAATTATATATACATCCTTTGATCATACAGTATCTGACCAGCCCTATTTATAATATCTTAGCGTGGCTTAATGCATATTATCGGCTACTTTTTTTGTTTAAAGAGGTAAAAGACAATTTTGTTATGGACAACAACGAACATCTGTGAGGATTACATATATGTAATCGCTCTATTCAAGGAAATTTGCGCCATGTAGAACGTACTTTCGCGCTGTTTCTGAACGGATTCTGAGTTCTCTGACCTTTTACACGAATATTTTGATTACATGGAACAACGGGAGCTCATCCTACTGAGTCTACGAGGACTCTTCTTACTACTCTATTTGCGAAAAGGATTGGAATAGAATGTACACAATCGTTAGCATTCTAGTCCGTCGAATGAAAGTAAATATTAATGGATGTTCATTAGTTCAAGGAATATTCCTTTAGCTGGATAGTCCACCTTACTGAGACACCAGTAAAATAGTAGGAATTAATACGTTCTGAGGATTGTATAATTGATCTCTCATACGGAAGAAAGATCAACTATAAGAAAACTATCAGTACAATCGTGAAAACTGCTTGCCATCATGTCAAAGACATTCATGACATCCAAACTGAGAATTACGTCAAATATTATGATATGCCGCTAAAAATTTTTATCGTGAGGTTTTTCATAGCATTGATATGCCAGCCTTATCTGTTCAAGAAACTTCTGATCGATAAGGGTCTATAATACTTAAAAGAATCAGAGCAGTCGGTTCGTTTATGCATTTTCCATTGTGCCATAGTCTTACAGGGCAAGAAAGATGAAGTGTACCACTGCGGAACAAAGTCAGTATTTCGCTAAAGACTTGTCTTCACGTTGAATAAGCTGGTAAATTTGGAGCAAGTATGGTGACCTTTCGAAAGATATGTCAAAGAAGAGCGCTGTAATGCTCAGAAAGGTGTCTGGTCAGAACACCTAGGCTGCTGCGATATTCAGTATAGTAAAAAGCATTCAAGTCATCCAACGTCTAAAAAAGCGCATTGGAAAGCAGTAAGCAAAAATTGCAAATATCTTGAGTTCATAGACGAGTTGTGCTTTGGATATCATCTATTTCCGGTTTTGACGGGACCTCTAATAAAAAACAATAAAGTTCCGCGGTATAAAGCACTAGAATATATGCTTTTGGCCACAATTCATAAAGCAAATCAAATGTTCTATTAGAATACCAAGTCAGGAATGGATTCGTAATCAGCTCTTTGATGATATTACTCCAGTGCTAATTGTCTACTGATATACGTACAGGCTTAAATAATGACCCAAATTCTTAGTTCAATCCGGCAAAATCAACTCTGAGATCCACTCTCAATAAACCACATCCACAGACAGGAAACTGGCATCCATCTCCTTTTCGAACGACGGAACAAATACCATTGATTATGTTCGGAGCGGGAATGTTTGGAGGAAAACAGTACGCTTTAAGGAAGGGGAAAAGAGCAGCGATGGTCAACAAGTTATGGAATATACTTAAAGGAAGTGAACGCCATATTATGCTGATCTCTGCAACTATAAATGAGTTCCATACTTCACAAGTTAGTGCTTTTATTTTATGTTAGCATTCATGGAGCGGTATATCCAGGTTTGCCATGTATGCACAGAAGAGACTTGAGCAAGGTCACTACAGCCAATGATGTTTCACACCACGGTATATCAGTATGCAAAAACTGTTGTATAGTGTAGCAAGGAGATATCAACTGGGTTAAATCGATGTATCACATTGCTGACTCGGTGTGGTCGGTGCTCGGACGCCCTGCATAATTTCCTTGACCACAGTAGTTTATTTCTTAACTTCACCGCTACGAATGTGGTTTCCTGTTACCTTTATGATAGCAGTGATTTGGATAGACACGTCTCGGATGGTAAGTTCAATACTTTTAGATCACAATTTTCCGACGACTTGTCTTTCCACCTTGCCAAAACGTTTTGTTATGCCCATGATCGGGATTAGTAAAAACCAATATTTTAAGCGAGTACTGTTCTCACAATCCCTTATCCATGTCATTTCCAGTCGATACAAATCCCATTTCTCTATTAACGCAATAAGCAGTTAATGGCTCTATTTCTGTATTTTCACCAGCCGTGGAAGAAAGTGACTTCAGCATTTTTGGGACAAGTCCGCTTTTTTGTTCTTCGCGACCCTTCCTATCCTTTCCTCTCGTTTTTGCAGTGGCTCATTCCAAGCGATGATCGATCTGATACCACCATTTCGTTATGCCCTTGTGGAAGAGAATATATTCAGAGGAGGATACCCCAAACCTCGTAATATGCGCTTTCTGAAGAGGTATGCTATTTATGCATTCCTCATATAGTCTGTTAAGCATTGTCCTACCTTTCAGATTACGACTCAAGACTATTCTGTCCTTGATCCCGGAAAAGCTTATTCCAGAGATGCAGGAGTTTTGCCAACAACAGAATATAAACATGGTCCATCTTACTGTGGACAAGATGAAGGAAGACAATATCCCACTGAGTTACAACAAAACATTAATGGCGCTACAAGTAAATGAAGAGCAGCGCTTGAAGAAAAGCAAAACCAGAACACTGAACTTTCTCTTGTAGATTATCATTGACCCAGCAAATCATCCATTGTATCTCCATTGTTTGGACGGCGCCGATGTAACAGGTTTAGTCGTAGCCTGTTTACGGAAACTTCAAATGTGGAGCACATCCAGCGCAATGAGTGAATTCTCAAGGTAAATTCTATTCTTTTTCTTGCGACCTTCAATAACAGTCGCTTCGAGGCATTTACATACGAACGTAATTGCTTCAGAAGAGTTTGAATTTATCGAGAACTTTAAAAATTTCGAGATAATCATCCCATCCGTGTTGCCGAAATGGTTATGGGGCGGCCAGGTGTATTTCCGAAAGCATTCATGTCTTCGATTGAAGTTTCTAAATCCCGAGATGATGACCAAAGAAGAACGGGAACTAAAGGATCTAAAGGAGCGCAAGGAAAAAGAAAAGGAAGATTACTACAAGAAACGTAAAAACGGTAAGCTGTCCGCGATCTCGATAAAAACAAAGAGAGAATTGCTGGATTGCTGAACTTGTACACTGTTGCATAGATTTGCTGGACAACCTCTTTGATGCATCGACAGCCACGTCTCATGGTACGCTGAGGAACCGGTCCGTATCCCACTTTTCTGTAGGATCTGGAAGTGGTAGCCTATCGCAACCGGCTACCACTGCATCCAGTTCGCACAAAACATCCTCGGTGGCTAGCGCAGATGAGGCTTCCTTTGTACCTTCTCCACAAGTATCTATCGAACAATCAGTGGTTAGCTCAAGCAGTGGTAGGCAGAATCTACAAAATGCCCATCAGGAGGAAGATCAGTATCTAGTCGATGTTGACGTGGATGTGGATGGAGTGATGATCGATGGATTGGATCAGGTTGAGTTTGGCGGAACTTCACGGTTTTATAGAGGTGAAGATGGTCATGATGATGACCATATATTTGAAGAGATGGATCATGACGATTATGATGAAGGGAAGGCGCGGTTTTTAGACGAACCTATCAGCCGTACCTTGGAGGCCCTGGCTCTGGAAGGTTTGCATGGTTAACCTTGTATATTGCTTATTGCTAGTGAACCTTCCTTTAATCTGTACATATAACAACCACACATACTCTGTCTTTGCATTCCTTCGCAGCAATCTTTCTTTCTTTAAAGGTTCGTTTATGCATGGCTACGCTTCCGATGTCTTCTTTATCAGACAATGGAACTAAACAAGCAAACAAAGTTTAGAATTGGTTTTTTGCTTCAGTTTCGATACACGGCTGGGTAATTGCGTTGTAGAGCCGCGTATATCTCGCCTTAAGAAGCCCAATGATACAGCCGGAGAAGCTCATGTGAACCATGTCACAGCATTGTTGATAGCGGATATGTAGTATAGAATGGGATTGAGTCTATTTACCCGTACACAACATCTATTATGAAAAGCGCTTGACGGAAAGAACATCGGTATCGTTCTCTTAGATATCCATAAGAATAAAAGATTGCTAGATAATATCACACAGTGCCATGGTCTTTTAAAATTGTTTTGTAATCACCGATGGGGATTCAATGCTACGGGGAAAGGATGGATAGGTATTTGTCACCGTGTCACTCGATAGAGCATAGACATGCCTAGAGCGCCGCTTTGATTGTCCAGAAAACCAAACTTCTGCTTGCCAATCTTCATCGGTCTCACATGGACTGTCTGGAAGGTAGCTGGAAGTAGTCGTACATGGTTCACCCGTTTTCCAAAGAGGGTGACCTCGGCATTCTGCCAGCTCACATAGTTGATATCGAGGAAGTCACCCCAACCTAAAAGATGCCAAGTGATTGTCTGATTGATCGGAAATGCTAGATCCCGAAAATCGCCATACATTACACCATTGATTGAGTTTTTAACGTTGGAGAAGTGGAAGGCTTCCTTGGATGACTCATCTTGTCGAATAGCCTGCTTATCCAACTGAGGTGCCAATTCTGCCATGGTCCTCTCGAGATATTGAGAATGATTTTCATTGAATACTGCCGGAATTTCAGGTGAATGACCTGTTTCTCACTGAAAGACCAACTTACAGAATACGGTGGAAACAACCTCACGGTCGATGCGTGATTGATTCAATAAGCCAGCTCTGTATACGATAATCGCACCATAGAGGCCATCGTACCTTAAAATCGAGGGTTTCAGTAATTGTAGCTAGCTTTAGATGGGGCCATCTCTTTACTTACAGGTCAGTGTCATGTACATGGGAATGGTATCCCCAAACTAGAGAATCGCCATCTTCCGGACCAGGACCTGCTCTTGGCCGGATAGCCCATGTATAAGTGTGCTTACCACCTGGCGGAATCAAAGCGTTTCCTGCCGAGCCTTTATAAACCGCACCTTCATGTTCAAATTCGTAGTGTACACCCTATCCAAGTCTTTTGTGAGTTGAATAGTTGTGTATACAGCCTGTTTTTTTTTTGGCAAGATTACATGCGGATGGATTGTGTAGTTATGTGAAGCTTTATTCCAAAAATGGACTTCTAGGGTATCCCCCACTTCTGCACGTAGAATCGGACCCATGTTACCTTGCCAGGATGGTACCGATTTTAAGGTTGTAAACGTATCATCCGTATATTCTCGGTAGATTGCTTTTATATATTTCGAACCGATGCTACTTGGCGCTATAAGAACAATGAAATCTTTAGTTCGCGACATAACGGGATAAAATCGACGTTTGATTAGACATACAACTGACTAACTTTGTACGAGCTGGAGACTCGGTCACTGACAAGTCGTTAATGGTGTCCTTATGATTCGGATTGTAATCCCAAGTTAATTCCTCGGCCGCAATGTAATAAACCCGTGTCTGTCCATTCAAAGGTTTTTCCAATTCCTCATGTAGTGGCCCGAAGTAAGCAGTATAATTCACTGGCGGGGCAACGTAGGGCACAGGGTCGTCTTGATCTGGGTCTACTGGTAATGAGGTTACATGCTGGATGGCGAATGCTAAGACCACATTGACGAGGACGAAGAGTCGCATGAGGTCTGACAGGAGAAAGAGGAAAACCAAGTCTTCTTCGGGAATGGAAATATATATATATATCTCAGTGAGAGGTTGATCTGGCTTCCGTTCCTTTTTCTTTTTCTATTACCAAAAACAAAACATCATGCGACTATTTTCGATTGTATTTCTCTTGTTCTTTATTAGTTGTCTGTCGGTTGAGGCTTCTTTTCCTGTTGTCTTAGGCTATCAGCATTCTCCACTGGGCGTACCGTATCAAGGTATACCAGTCATTGACAAACAAGGAAGCTTCCTGTAACTGTTGTTTTCTAGCTCCTCCTCTAGATCTTCCGAGAGCTATTTACGACACTGATAATATCACGTTTGTGGAACATCATGGTAAGCAAACTTTCGGAAAATCTGTTTGGATGTACGCAGCTTCCTTTTTGCATACACAGAACCTACGCCCTGGTTGGGCATGGAGCTCAGCTATCAGCATATCAAATCGCTGTTTGATGAGTTAAACACGACAGACCAACCGCTTGTATCAAGAGGCGAGGCTCATATAACTGTCATAAGTCCACCAGAATATGTCCAACTGGCCACTGCTGATCTAACCATCGAAGATATTGATACCACTGCTCGCAAACATAACATTCAATCTAGTCATTTTAACGTGGTATGCCTCGGCAAAGTGGACGTCATGAGAGATCAATTACAGCATGTGGTCTATCAAGTCATCGTTGATTCTCCTGATCTCATCCGACTTCGAGAGAAAATCTTCCGTCTGTACTATGACCGAGGAGGCAATGCTGCTCTCTTTGATCCTCATGTAAGTCAAAAAGATTCGGCATATTAAGATTCCACCTCTTTGCTTACTAATTTGGCTCCTGGTAGAACTATAAGCCTCATATAACCATCGGCTTCACTGTCACTGATCTTCACATTGAACAGGGCGTGTCCAAAGGATACAACGTCTGTCACAGGGCAATCAGGGTTAGATAGAGTCGGTTCACTTCACACTGACTCATAACCAATAGATTAATATAAGTAGCATGAAATTCCTTCTGCTTCCTGTATTTAGCGGAATTAACTGACATTAAATGACGGAGAAAGAAGAGAGGTAATGAAGCTGGAAGCAAAGTTTTGTTGTTACAAAAAAAAGAGGGAAACCAAAAGAAACAGACTGCTTATGATTTGATACTGTTTATTGAACAATTTTTTACGCTACTCTAAATAGATTTTGCGTCCATGCAAGGATCAACTTTGCGCTAAAAGGGATATAAATATGCGTCATTAGTAAATGGATTATGCGGGAAATATATTTTACTTACCTTAACTTGGTCCTCCAGTGGACACAAAATTCATTCGAGCAGCGTAAAAAATACGTTCATGGTTAGTAAATGGAAGGATAGCTTGACATCTTTTCTACTTACTCCCGAAGGGTATTCCCGTGGGAACGGGGACGTACGCCGCACCTTGGCCAGGTGGGTTGTGGTGGAAGGAAAATTTTGATGGCGTAGGATTGGCCATGTTAGATGTAGCACTGCAGAGGACTTGAGGCGATACAGCGTATGGCGGGCCTTATAGTGAGGCACAACAAAGAATAAATTTAGTTCTGTAAGTATACACATTAAAAAGTACTTACTTCTACAAAAGTAGGGAGCACTGAAAAGCCAGTAACGGTTCGGAACAGAGGTCATGCAGGCTAAATAGATAAATAACAAATATAAGTACGTTGATATATGGTATATTAGCGTGTTTTTTACCGAAAGATAAAAAAACTTAAAACCGAGAAAAGATAAGGACTATGTCGATAGAAAGTCAAAGAGTACGGAGAGGATAGATCAGAGAGAGGAAAGAAAAGAAAATTTCGGATGCGATGTTTGAAAGAAAGGATAACTGAAAAAGAAATAGAGGTTTTTCCTTTAAATACTGTTCTTGTTGGATCTAGCTATATCATAATAGGAAACAATTAACGGGATTAGACTATAGTTTGTAACAAACACTTTCATGCATCTGACAATGAGCTAAAAACTAGAAGCAAGCCAGAATATCAGAAGAGAGGAAACTAAGAGGACAGTTACTGAACTCACAACAACCTGAACTCTGCTTTTTAAGATAGGACCTTACCAGAAGACATGGATCTCTTCAGGATTAGAGCAAGAATTTGTCGTCAAGCATTTTGGATCTAACATAAGACATAAAGTCCCCTTGTTTGTTTATCAATAACAAGTCTAGCATATAACAAGGAAAACAAAGAACAGAAATGCATTAAAAAATTGTATAACCCATATAACTTTCGACTTCTCTAAAAGCTTTATACAAGAGATTGATGGAAAGGGGATCTAATAGATAACAAAAAATCATCTGAAATAAAGTTGACATTTTGGACGGGATTATTGCTTCATGCTAAGCGTAACTCTTTCACAAATGATATTGACAAGGAATGGATTCTGTCAAGAGATAAAGATATTACTTTTCTTTGTCATATGCATAGAAGATCAATGGTTACCAAAGGTATAATATATGCATATTATCAATATAATGAGCGTTGTTGGAATATCTTGATAACATGTGTTCCACCAATAATAACATTTTTCCATTAACAGTGAGTTTCATTATCTTGGAATACCGACTACTGCACCTCTTTTCTAAATCAAAGCTCTGTTTTGGGTATCTTAGGGGGTTGACTTGGCACTGCATTGGTTATGTCATTGGAGAGAGAACTAGAGTCATTGTTGTCCGTTATTACAAATACAGAAATGTGGTTGACGTCAAAAGAAGAAAGTAGAAGAAGAAGAGGGGAAAAGAACTGGGTCATCGAAATAGATTCAAATGGTTTGTCTTTTGTCTATCAGGTCACGGAAAGAACGGTTATTATCTTGTCATGGAAAATGCGCCCATCCATACACCAGTCAAGGTTAAGCAGTTGGTCGAAGAAGAGGATACTAATGTCTCTATCTTCCTATCTACTCTCCCTTTTTCAACCCAATAGACGAGTTTTGGACCAAAGTGAAGGCTGGGGTAAGAAGGGGGCCCTTACGAGTTGACGATAACCTTCAAGAACGTATTGTCCAAGAAGCGCGAAAAGTAAAGCGCCCAGACTGGCAAGGATGAATCAGACACTTGTAAGCTTTTTCGTTAGATGCAAAAAATAGAGAACCATTTCTTTAAATAAATTCGTCTTGCTGTAGGTTGAAACAAATTATCTCGGTGATTGTGAACATGCGACAAGGCTTTACGCAAAGTAAGGGTAGTCTGACCGCAAATATTTTCATCCAATCACGCAATAGTATTTTTTGGTTTCCGCAAAACTTGAATCCCAGTCCGCAAATAAAAAATAGAAACAGGCAGACAAATACACTGTAATTCGATCTTGGAAGACTTACAGTTGACTGACGCGCGGTGCATGAAATTCAATGTGTCCAAATTGATCCAAAGGCGTATGATACTGATACTCCTATGAGTAACCATGAAATTAACGTTTAGACAATGCAGCAAAAGTTAGATTGAATAGGCCAGTACGGTTCAGGCGAACATCCTAGCTTTACTCTAAGCATCCTTTTCCTCATCCTTTCCCTTGGATGAAATGCGACGACGGTTAAATATTTTGCCTCACTCAGGTCCATGTCGCGACCCAAAATGAAATGAACGACGCGATTTTTTTTGTTTCTTTTTTTCTTCTTCTTCTTCTCCTTTGTTTCTCACAATAATATCTGCACCGACTCGGGTTGCACACCTTATCTACTTGATTTGATCTGAAGAAGAACACAAATATGTTTGTTATCAAGAGAGGTAGGTCACTGTCTTCTTGTCGTTTGTTTTTGTAGAACGCGTCTCTCGTACCTGATAAATTAACGCGTTGTTTCGCGTATGCATTTATAAAACTCTGTCTTATTTATCAGACGGTCGGAAAGAACAAGTATTATTCGACAAGATCACCTCCCGTATCGGAAAACTGTGCAATGGTCTGAATGAGTCATTCATTGTGCCCCCGAAGATCGCCCAAAAGGTAATCAAAAAGGAACCATTGCACCATTTGGCTGGATCATGAACACACGAGCTTTTATTCTAGGTCGTTTCTGGCATGTACCAAGGAATCACTACGGTGGAACTCGATAACCTCGCTGCCGAAACAGCAGCTGATATGACGACGACACATCCTGACTATGCCATTCTTGCTGCTCGTATTGCTGTGTCCAATCTTCACAAGGAAACTCACACCCAGTTCAGCAAGGTTGTGCATGAATTATACAATCATGAACATCCCAAACTCAAGCGCCATAACCCGTTGGTGTCCAAGGAACTGTTTGATATCGTTAATGAACATGCTGACAAGATCAATCAAGCCATTGTCTATGAACGTGACTATGACTTCAACTTTTTTGGTTTCAAGACGCTCGAACGAAGTTACCTGATGAAGATCGATGGCAAGTCTTATCAGAAGTTTTTCAGGCAGCTCACACTAACTGATTCGTTAGGCAAAACGGTTGAACGTCCTCAACACATGATCATGCGTGTTGCCCTCGGTATCCATGGTACCGACATTGATGCCGCCATCCAAACGTACAATTACATGTCTCAGAAGTACTTTACGCATGCCACACCTACTCTTTTTAATGCCGGCACGCCTCATCCTCAGCTCTCCAGCTGCTATTTGGTCCAGATGAAGGATGACAGGTAAGCTCTTTTATTTCAAAATTGCTTATCTCTAACCTCATTTTTTTGTTTCTTTTTCAGTATTGAAGGCATTTACGATACCCTTATGACTTGTGCAAAGATCTCCAAATCGGCCGGTGGTGTCGGCGTTGGTTTCCAGAAGATCCGTGGTTCGGGATCTTATATTGCTGGTACTAATGGTACATCAAATGGTATCGTTCCTATGTTACGTGTTTACAACGACACCGCGCGTTTTGTTACTCAGGGTGGCGGGAAACGCAACGGAAGTTTTGCAATGTAGGTTTCGTTTCTATTTGAACTTTAATGCTTAACAATGGGTACTGACATAAATGGAAATCCCAGGTACCTGGAACCTTGGCACGTGGACGTATTTGAATTCCTTGATCTGCGTAAGAACTCCGGCAAGGAAGAGTTACGTGCCCGTGATTTATTCTTGGGTCTGTGGATTCCTGACCTATTTATGAAGCGTATGTCATTCGTATGTTTCAGGCTTCCATATACTTATATTATTTGCGAATAGGCGTTGAGGCGAATGGAAGTTGGTGCTTGTTCTGTCCTAACGAAGCTCCTGGCCTTGGAAACTGTTATGGCGCTGAATTTGAAGAACTTTACCTCAAATATGAACGTGAAGGCAGAGCTAGAAAAACCGTAGAAGCTCAGAAGCTTTGGTTTGCCATTCTTGACGCACAGATTGAGACTGGTATGCCATACATGCTCTACAAAGGTAATGAGATGAAGAACGAAAATCGGCTTTATATAGCTAAACATAACTCTTTCCATAAGACGCCTGTAACGAAAAGTCGAACCAGAAAAATCTGGGCACTATCACCTGTTCCAATCTTTGCACGGAGATTGTCGAGTATTCTGCTCCTGATGAGGTTGCTGTCTGTAACTTGGCCTCACTTGCCTTGCCAAAATATGTGAATGCGGAAAGCAAGAAGTTTGACTTTGATAAACTCCATGAAGTGACCAAGATCGTCACAAACAACTTGAACAAGGTGATTGATGTTAATTACTACCCAGTCGAAGAAGCTCGCCGAAGTAACTTGCGTCACCGACCGTAAGCATTCTCTTTTTCTTTTTGAAATTTGTCTGATTTTGCGGTATTGACCTTCCTTCATATTTGCTTCTCATAGTATTGGCCTCGGTGTACAGGGTTTGGCAGACGCTTTCCTTCTGATGCGCTATCCTTTTGATTCTCATGAAGCCCGTCAGTTAAATAAGGACATATTCGAAACGATTTATCATGCTGCTTTGGAAGCTTCTTGTGAACTTGCAGAGAAGTACGGAAGTTATGAAACCTATGAAGGATGTCCTGTGAGTAAAGGTATTTTGCAACCTGATATGTGGGGAGTCAAGCCTTCCGACCGTTGGGATTGGGATGGTTTGCGTTCCAAAATTGCCAAGCACGGTGTTCGTAACTCACTGCTTGTCGCTCCCATGCCTACAGCCAGTACCAGCCAAATCCTGGGCAATAATGAATGTTTTGAACCATACACAAGCAACATCTACACCCGCCGTGTGATGAGCGGTGAATTCCAGGTGGTCAACCACCATTTGCTAAAAGATTTAATCGACCGCGGCTTGTGGAACGATCAAGTGAAGAACATGATCATTGCACACAATGGTAGCATCCAACAGGTTCCTACCATACCAGATGACTTGAAGAAGCTTTACAAGACTGTGTGGGAACTCTCACAGCGCGTTATCATTGACATGGCTGCCGATCGTGGTGCTTTTATTGATCAGTCTCAATCGATGAATCTGTTTGCAGGCGAGCCAAGCTTTGGGAAGCTAACGTCGATGCATTTTTACGCCTGGAAGAAGGGTCTTAAAACAGGCATGTATTATCTTCGATCAAGACCAGCCGTAGATGCTATCAAATTTACCGTGGATCAGCTTGCTCTAAGAGATATGAGCCTTGAAGAACGTAAAGCCCAGGAAGAAAACCTTGCTGCAATGGCCTGTTCATTGGATAACAAAGATGCTTGTATTAGCTGCAGCGGTTAAGCTGGACTATTGACCTTTTTTTCTTGTTTTTTCTTATAGTTACATTTTCCATTTCTTTAAGCATTTTGCAAATCAAGTTTGTTTTGTATTCTTCACCCTCACCCTCCCCTCCCTTACTTCCCAGCCTTTTTCTAACCTCGTTTCCCTTTTGAAAAGATTAGGATTGGACCATTTCACGCGTTTTATCAATATTTATTATATTCTCAAGTAAAGAAAAAAACGACAATAAAATTTTCATGCATACTCCCTTTTTCTTTTACTTCTGTCTCTCTTCCCTATTTACACCAGACTCATGGAATCGGGCGGTTCAACTTTCAATCATACCGAAACTGTACGTCTCTCAAAGCAGCTTAGCTACATTCTTCGTCATGGCGCCATTAAAGAAAAGCTTCAATTGACAGCCGAGGGATACGTCCGATTAGACGATCTTGTACGTTAATGTGCTTAGCATCAAAACAATAAGATCATAAACTCATCTTTAAGCAACACAAAAGCTCGCACGACCGAAATTGAAGGGAGTAACATTTGAAGCCATTGATCATGTGGTGCGTACCAATGACAAGAAGCGATTCCAAATGAAGTGTGAAGACGATATATGGTGGATCCGCGCCACACAGGGGCATTCTTTGCGTCAATTGGGCAATATGGATCTCATCTTGTGTACCGAGGCTTTACCTACTGTTGTTCATGGAACGTATCTCGAGCGTTGGCCATCTATCCAAAGTCAAGGGCTAAAGACAATGAATCGAAATCACATTCACCTGGCTCAGGGTTTGCCATCGGATGAAGGTGTTATCAGTGGTAAAGTTGTGAAAAACGAAGAGAGAAAATGGCAACAATACTAGACCTAAAAAGTTTTCCTTTTTTTTTTTTTTTTGCTAGGTATGCGTACAACAAGTGAAGTGTTTATCTACATTGATATGGCCAAAGCACTTGCAGGTAAGAGAAAAGAGAGAGAGAGAGAGAGGAGAAAAAGCGAAGCCAACAGGTTCTTTCATCTTTTTCTGATACCTATCGGGAACCCTTAGATGGCATCCAGTTTTACCGGTCTGTCAATAACGTCATTTTGACCCAAGGCCAGGATGGTGTTTTAGCCCCGTGTTACTTTGAACGAGTGGTTACCCGAGATGGAACCCTCCTTGCTTGAAAGCCAGAAAAAACCATATCACTGTGTACACCTCTTGTATTTTTACGTGTCTTGTACTTCTTTTGAACACAGCGAGCCATACCAAGATTAGACGATTTGGCAATACCGTCTCCCCTATGCATTGATGTGTTCGTGATCGTACCAGATGTTCCAAAAACAAATTCATATCAATGCCATATGTAATAATAAAAAGATAGAGAGAAAAATGTGTACGATAAAGTTTTCTCATCTTCAAGTGTGCAATGAAAAAGACTTAATGCTAAATAGGTTGATCCTGTGCTTCGTTGATATATCAATTTCCCCACTTCTACTCCATAGACGACGCGGATATAGCTAGATCTGACGTGTTTTTCTTTCGTGGCAGCAATGTATCCTTTATCAGGACCTGATCCGTTTTACCTCAATAGCATCGGCGAAGTGCCAGCATACACGTGTTTTAGCCAAAAGTTGAACTATATCGTAGTGCGATTCAATCACTCGTTCGTATATCGTTTGACTTGTTTTTCTTTGTTTTTTTTCTGCTTCTTCTGTTTTCAGATGTTGTGGAAAATTGGTATCTCAACCAATATGAGTGCTGGTTTTTTAGATCCCATTTTTTCCGATCCTGTTTTGGAAACAAAGGTAGAATAAGAAAAATAAAGTGCTATTCCGCACATAAGAGTATATAGAAAAAAGAAAATGAATGATAGTGATTTGCCAATAGTCTTGAACGGAAAAAAAAAGGGGAATGGGGTTAATGTCTATTCGTTCGATACGATTCGGCTGCTGTCATTGGATCTTCAGGGACTGGCCCTTCGTATTGAGACGGTTGTGAAGGTTTGCGGCGACCATATCCTTGAGAAGGTGGCGGCTGATTAGGATGAGGATATGTATTCTGAAATTCGTGTCATAGTTAATACACAACTAGTCCCTAAG
Source organism: Apophysomyces trapeziformis B9324 (assembly GCA_000696975.1). NCBI lineage: Eukaryota > Fungi > Mucoromycota > Mucoromycetes > Mucorales > Mucoraceae > Apophysomyces > Apophysomyces trapeziformis. The sequence goes on from JNDP01001302.1 coordinate 34,897, forward strand.
TCATGTTTCCTTTTTTTTTTTTTTTTTGGCATCTTACTTGATACGGCGTATTACTGCGACCTGGTACTGGAGCTGCTGCTGGAGGTCGCTGTGCATATACATCATTCGGTTTAACGTTGTAATTGTAGTCTACCGCATTGGCCGGCTTGGGATCCACATAGTACGTCCTTCCAGGTCGTGACTGATGAGCACTGTACTGTGGAGTTCCACCGTTATTGAGGTATGGATTATGTTCATTCATCGCATGACCGGGAGTTGGTGTTGAGGATGGAGTTGCGTAATAATACAGAGGCTGTGTGGGAGCCTGTATTGCCTGCATTGTCGTGTGGGACGCTGTCTGATACTCCTGCGTTGGTGTTGCCAATTCCATACTTGTTGTAGGTGGTACTGAACCTGTCCTATGACTTGTATGAGGTGCAGACGAGACTGGTTGGTGTTGCGACGGTGGGTGTGCGTACGATGGATGTGGAACGTAAACCTGCGGCTGCATAGCACCATAACTCGATGGAGGGTGTTGTTGGGATGGCTGATAAATCGTATTTTGCTCGGCCATCGATTGTGACGAAACCGTATAGTCATCATAAACAGGCCGACTTTGTGGGCCATTCACGACAGCACCTGAGGTGGATGGATGAAGTTGCTGTTGTGTCTTGGACGGATAATGTTGCACGTACTCCACGGACGCCGGCGTGAGAATGGCTTGCTGCATTGCTGGCGTGCGTTTTCCGGAACTAGAGACCGGATAATGTATTGAATGTTGACCTGCTGGTGCCGCTGCAGGTGGCCGGTTATCGTACATCGGTGTGCTTGCCTGCGGTGCTGTTGTTGGTGCTTGCATATTTGGACGATAGGTAGGATGGACAGGTATCCGCAGCGGCACGCGAACCAATGGTCGATTAGGAGGCTGTGTAGGGAATTGGGGCTGTTGTGCTTTCGACAATAAGTAGAGATACTGTTGATGATATTGTTGGGCAGCCGCTTGTTGTTGCTGTTGTTGTTGATGGTGTTGACGTGCTGCCTCTTGTTGTTGGGACCACTGTTGTTGATCCTGTTGTTGTAACATAGTCAGACCGATACTTTCGAGCGTTGCTTCTAACATCTTCTGTCGTTGTTGCTGTTCTTCCACCTGGGATGAAACTTGCACCTGACTTCGGAATATCACTAACGCTGTCTTCCATCGGTCATATTCATCCTTGCGCACAAACAACTTAAACCGTAACACGTCCAAGAACTCAAATTCCATGATGTTCAAGTCAGTCACTTTCATTCCCGATACCTCCGACCATGTTTTGTTGGTAAACGTGTTGTCATCCAAAAACTTATTTGCTATGGAAAGATAATAAGATCAACCAATCCAGGACTGAGTTATTTTCGTTCTCTTACCGAGCATCAGAGCAACTGTAAATAGTCGGTATTCGGAGCCTTCAGCACCTTGGATATTAGGGTTGTTCTGGAGTAACATGGCGATGTATTTCAGAGACAACAGTACTACAGATTCTGAAAGTTGTGTTGCGTGCAGTATCTATGAATACTGTTTTCAATTACGTCTTATCTATAAACGAAGCCCATTTTTTTCCATCCATACATGCAGTGTGATCAAACTACAAGCGTATCTACGCGTTTTTCCTTCTCTCACACACATACTCTCTTTTTTTTTGTCTTCCTAACTGAAGCACTGGTTTACCTGTCTACAGAACTTTCTGAAGGCACTACTTGTTCCGCTAGCTATATTCGCGGTCTCCCGACTGTGATCTGCTGTGGGAGGAAGCTGTGATGAACCCGCTGCCTTTGATTGACTGTGTAATGCCATGACTGAAGGTCTCCGTGCGTGCCACATCAAATGTACCATGGTAGATGAAAATTCGGCAAGTTGAGGTATGGTGAGGGGTGCTATCGGCTTCAAGTCGGTCGCACTGGGTAGTGGCTCTGCCGAGGCTGTCGGTGCAGCGGTCGTTGTGGTGTGTTGGTAATTGGGCTGTACTACGGTTACGCCATTAACTCGGTACTGCACAGACGAAGCTGGCGGCGCCGCGGGTGGAGGAGGTAAGGGGTGGTTCGTCTGATGTTGTCGTGGCGGGGGTGGATGGTAAACGGTACCCGACATGGTGTCGAGTGGAGGTTGGTATTGTGTTTGTTGCGGATACATGAGCCAACAAAGAGCTGAAAGGGTTTTTGTTCAAAGATGTTCGTTTTATCCTGGTTTCATCCACTCGAATGCAAAGTAGGGGTTATATTGCTCGTAAAGGCGCCAACACGTGGCCAAGGATAAATAGATAAAGGAAGTGAAAACCAAGAAAGAAAGGAAAAAAAAAAGAAAAGAAGTGTACGTTGTACGTTGCTTAAAAAAAGAAAGAGGGAAAAAAAGGCAAGAAGGGGAGGCTTAAAGTGGGTAAAACAACAAGTTCTATTTTCTCGTCGGTTTGTCCCTCTTTGTTCCAAAACAAAAGGGGAGAGAGAGAGAGAGAGTCAATGAATAAGAGAGACAGAGGCGAGAGTATATACATTTATATATATTGAAATAGTACGAAAATCTCTTCTTCTCGCTCAGCCGTCTATATATATGTCTTGTTTCCTCTCTTTCCCTTATTTCATTACAGCTCGGCCATTTCGCCAAGCCCTGCTTGAAAAGAAAGTCACCGTTGGATATGATCGGAGTGTTCGCCAAGAGACCCGAAACGATTCGACTCAAAGGGAAAACATCCCAAGCGGAAGCATTTTATACCAAGTAATCAAATGAACTGGGAAACTACATCATCTCCATCCTCCCGTTCTTTCCTCTCTCCAGAGCCCTCTAAAAGTTGAATTCCGATGGTGATATTCCTAATGCACTACAAGATTGTATAACTGCAGACACAAAGCTCGTACCAGATTGATGCAGAAGGTTAAAAAAAGAGAAGAGGAAAGATAGAAGTACCAGGATAGGGTGCAAGTCCTTTCTGTACGACCATAACTGAGGACCTTGTACTTTGTGTGATACCCTAAAGATGGATTTAGATGGGACCGGTACTACGGACCTGATGAATAGTCTTGCAGTTCAACCAAACGTTTTTGGTCAGTAAAAGACCTTCTGAAGGATGGCAAGACAGCTGATTCGGTTAAGCACCCAATCATAGCCATCATCGTGGTCTCGGCAGATTCCGCGTATCTCATCTACCCAAACCTCGAACCTGGCTGGCCTGGGTTTTCTTCAAAATTTTTTTTATTTTAAACACCAGTTTGGACATCATAACAGCCGCATCAACGTACCAATCATCGGAATCTGAATAATAATAAAGCACAAGCATTTTCCAGTTTCAACTTATATGTGTATAAGTTATCGCTATTTAGAGCATTCAAACCCAAGGTTTTATAGCATGCTCAACTATCTTCTCAACGCTCTGTAGACTTGCATCTACTAGATCACCGGATAGCTTTCCTTCGTAGGCTACGTTTAGCAGCTTAAGTACACAAAGGACGAACCGTACCATGCTAGCGAAATTTTTCTATTTAAGGGATATCTCGTGCTTCTTTTATCCAGGACATCCATAGAATGTCCAGCTCATCTGTGAAAGCTTCTCTAAGCACGTAACGATAACTGCAACGTATGTATAGTAATAGTGAAAGAAGCCTATATTCCGAACAGATCCAGATACAAACTGTTCAAGAATTTTTGAGTTAAAGTTTCTCGCACCATAACGAATCCAAGCGATAACATAATATGGACACGATAGGATGCTCGTCTACAAGGCGATCCGCATTAGGTACTGTCGGAGCAGCGAGTATCTCGTTTATGTCAGTGAGCACTGATTGCTGAAATGGCAGCTCATCTCCGTTAACAAACTCATAATACCATCGCACTGTGCCGAGAGGTCTGTGCGTGTCCACAGAGAGCTGATTCAGATTGGTCCATTGCAGGGATGGGTCCAGTTCAGTCACCCTGAATACCGCATTATCACGGCATTGCACGAAAAGTTGCTTGAGACCGGGATTCGGGAAGTGTATCACGGATGAACTCCCAGTATACTCATCATAGCGACACGATAGCTCGGAAAGATAGGGACAACGCTGTACCAGGTATGGAAAAACGTCATTCGTGATCCTGCTTCCATCGAGAGTCAGAATCTTCAATCGATGCTGATCCCGGACGTTAGGTTCTTCAGATAAATGGATCAAACCTCCATGAATTCGCAGTTCTTGAATAGTTTTGCATCCATCCAAAAAAAGATTTACTTGCAAGCCATGAAACCGGTGATAGATCTCTATCCTTTCAAGAGATAGACAAAGCTTTAACGGTTCTGTGATTTCATTGATTGTGACCCCCTCAGCCGAGCTATAATACAGGTCCAAGATCGTCCCATAGAAACTATTGACGAATCTTGCATAGGAAGTGGCGTCGCATTGTTCCAATCTGAGGTCAGTGAGAGGAGATCTGATTTCTCCCAGTACACCGAGGACGTCTTGATATAGTCGGGTATTATGGTAAAAAGAGGCATGATCATTGAACACTTGCAGGCATCGGCATGATCGTGCTAATGTTTGCGCCTGTGATCTCATGGTTTCACTGTATTCTACACAAATACCAAGGAACAACTGCTGAAGCTGAGTGTATTTCTGTCCAAAATAATCACCCCACAAGTCATCGTTTGCAACTCTCAAAGTCAATGCACGAACCGAACTACATGGGTCAATACTTCGTGACATTTCTCCATAGAGCTGAAAGCGTTCCAACTTAAGGACCCGTAGGCGTCGGAGAGCGTCATGGAGTGTTTCCAGTTCGCGTATGGATATCTTTCCACTTGCTTTTGGCATGTCGCTATTAGCGCAGGTCATGGTTAGCTCCTCTACACACGGCAGTTCTTTCAACAGGTTTAACCAATCGCAATAGATATAGCTACAAATAGACAATTCCTTGATTCGTGTTCTAAATGAATCCAAGGAAAGGCCAAGAGTTTTGGTTCTAACAACAACCTTGGGCACCTTTTCAAGGTATCTCCATTCTTGCAGTATGGTTCCCCACTCATGATTCCACCAATTGTATGTGTGGAACTCAGTAACAAAAGGGCATAATGGGATTACTTCAGCAAGTTCATGATACTTAACCCGGAAGCGTAAGTTCAGTTTACGGACAAGGTGACCGAGATGGCTGGTATCCCTTGTTTTACGTAGGGTCTCAGTGAAAAGATGGAACTTACGGTTCCGGGCAATTTCCACAGTGTTGTAAAGTGCAGGAATGAGTTTTACATTCCATGAACGACAAACACGGATGCAATTGGCTATATCTTTTGGTTCTAAGAAGCTCGCAATGGCCAATATGATCTCTGCGGGTATGCTTGCCATGGCTGTCAGCGGTTGCGGCACAAGAAAGATTCGCCCACTTTTCGCAGCTGTCACTTTGTGTGGGGTTGACGCAGTCACGCTATGATCTATTCAAACGACCAATATCAGGACCAGCCAAAGGTTGCTTTAGCGATAATCAGGATTCCTTCAACGGCTAGTGAGGGGAGTTTGAGAGCACTAGATATAATAACAGACCAAACAAAAGGAGCTTAAACGAGCTGCAAACTTTGGCGACACTGAGTCTGAAAGGTTCAAATATGAACAAATGTCACCCAAAAGCGCCGGAAATGAAGGGAATTACTTCAGTCCCCCCCCCTCCAATCCTGAGCGCTTTCTAAAATAAATCTGACGATGATTACCATAAGCAGGGGAAGCGTAATACGGAAATAGCGGAGTGCTGTAGATTGGAGTGTCCCCAAATGGAGTGTCCCGTAAATGAACTCTGTCCAAACAACAAATATTAGCAATGATAAGCTATTAAGATGAATGAACATGAACCAATTGTGACAGTAGCTAAGGAAAAAGGGGAGCTGTTTATATCAAACTCTTAGACATATAATCTAGTTTGAAGTTGACAAAAGAATTCTGTATTATAGCAAATAAAGTTGTATATAGCTAGTTGATAGCAATAACAGAATCACTGTTTTGCTCAGCATCCTTTTCAATATCAAAGTACATCCATATAGTAGTATTATCTGAAAGGTTCCGGATATGGAAAGGACAAAGGCCATTGACCATCCGTAGTTTGTTTTAGTTTACATAACGTTTATTCAATGGTTTCCTTTATGCTATCCTAAATAAATTTTGTGTCAAAGAAAGGGTCGAGTTTGCGCTGAAAAAGGACATAAACATGCGTCGTTAGTAAATTGATATGTAACTCACAGTAAGTAACGCCGTTGATGAGACTGTACTTGCAGAACATTAAAGCTAAAAACCACGCTAAACAGGATGTATTACAAAACATGCTGACCACACGATGAGAATCGCAGACTGTGAAAGACATAGATATCATGAAATGTATTAACTATCTACGCTATGACATGCAATTGCTATGTCAAGTGTGCTCCGTGTTCGCTTTCAGAGATAGCCAGCAAGAAATCCGGCCCTGCTGATGTTGGTCCTGCTACTGTTGTTGTGCAGACAAACACGGTATCCAGTACTGAATTTGTGCGTTACACATTAAGCAGAGATATTGTGTCAATCATTGATCTGTGGGGAGAATGGTCGGCGGGCTGCATTCGGATAAACCATTCATAACAGAGCTAACCAAAGATACAGGAGTTCTTGGAGTAGTGATGTAAACAGATAAATAGTAGCGATAAAGGAAATATGATACATAGATCTCGCAATAACATGCATTCGTTCTACAGAGCATTAGTTCCTTTCAAGCGGACTATAATCAAAGTATGACATAAGATGTCTGAAATGAGTACATGTTCGATGGAACAGACAACCACTGTCATGGAATAACAAAGAGCAATAAACCAATGGCCGTTGAACAAATTGTCGCAGGAATCGCGCAAGCAGCAGTAATATCTTGGCTAGAATTTTCAGTTTCGCAACCCTAAAAAACGAAATCGACATTTTCTTTGCTTACCTAAACAAACCTATTCGTGTTATTTACGCCAGCGCGTTTAATGAAGTTCCGTTTTCTTGTGCGGCCTATAGGTTTCCTTTTGTTATCTGCGTTTGATGTTTTAGCTAGAAATGCTTTGAGAGATACGAAGAAAAGGCAAGATTGACACGATCAATGCAATGAAATAGCCCAAGTTTTCTGTTGCGAATTGTAGCTTGTGCTGCTATTTGAGTTAATCAATAAGAAAGACGACAGATAAGGTATGTACGATGCAAGGGTAGCATGGATTTTCCAATATCAATGTTTCGGCTCGCCTCTGACTCGGACTGTGAAATACTTGAGATATCTAGGTATCTGCCTCTATAATAAGTGGAATACCTGGAGAAAAGTATTGAAAAGCTGTGGCACAGTTGGGATAGAGCCGAAAATCAAAGCAGACAGGAGGCTCCAGCTCGGAGAGTTACGTTATGATTTCGTCATGGACGATATTTTGTCAGAAGACAACATAACTAAGCAAAGTTATGAAGATGACAAATAAATTAAATAGGCTCCGTACGCTAAAGTAATGCACGGGATATGGTCGATCAATGACACACAGTCAACGGAATTAAATAGGGTGTCCATTGCAAACCAAATATGGCAAATTGAATATAACTTTTGTACTAAGCATTCTAATAGATTAGCTCCACCAGAAAAATGTAACAGACGCTGAGTACATGAAAAAGTAGAAGTTGTACAACGTAGGTTTCGTCATCATCACCCAGCGCAACCAAAGCAACAACGTAGAACACCGTTTGGATGACAATAATCTCGGAAAGCCAGCATCAGCATTTGTCCGAGCTTGCCGTCGTCCCAAAAAGATAAAAAGGCTACACAGCTTTCTTTCTACTACTGGAACGTACTTCTATATGTTGCTGCCAGGATAGAAACTGGTGATATAGAAAGCATAAACTAGAAGAAAGGTTTTTGATATCTGCTTGACAGTTGAAAGTTTCTCACCAGGATACACGGATTGCCCAGATACGATCAGGAAAATATGAAGCTCAACCAGGCTGCTAGCTACCGATAAGGCTCTAATCCTTTGCAACACAGCAATATAACTCGCATCATTCGCGTCAACCAATGTCCAATGGTTTGGCTCATGTTTATAATGCTTAAACAATGCAAGGATGAAATCAAGACGCTCAGAGTCTGAATTGCGTTCGTCTTACAATGCAAATGCCACAACAAACATTAAACATCGCGATTTAATATGCGCATACCTAACTGGACAATAGAATCAGGCCCGCTCCGCTTTTCCTGCACCCATTTTTTCGCTTTCAGTTCCGTGAATTCGACGCTTTTCAAACTTAAAATACGCCATCAGAAAGTAATCAAAAGAGAAACAGTTACTTGGCCAAGAAGCATTGAAAACAGCGATAAAAAGAAAATACCATAAAATTATTTTTTGCTAGGTATGCCGCTATTTGATGCCGTTTGCTCCTTTATGCAGCATTCTTTGAATGAAGGAAAGCACTGTCAAATTTTGAGTGTTTCATACTGCAATCATTCCGTGGGAACCGAACAAGGAAGCGGACAGGTTTTGCGGGCAAACGGTTCCACCGAAATGCTTATAAAAGAGATCGAAAGCAGGAGCCACTTTTATCTAACCAAAGCTTTTTTTTCCCGGTGAACCATGAAGTTGCAATTTATTCTTCTTGCTGCCTTTACTTTTCTGTTTGCTGCTGTCTCTGCCGAAAGGTATGAGGTCATTCTTAGGTTCATGAAAGTACGTCGTGTCTATCCCCGTGCTTATTTTACCGTGATTGAGTTTCCATCAATCAAAAAAGTAGTCCATGCTAATTTCTGGCAAGAACGAAACATTCAAGCTCTTACCAAAGCTAAATACGGGCATGAGTCTCGCGGTTATGTTGATGTCGACGATCTTTCTGCTTTTGATGGAAGTTTCGAAGGTGTGATCAACGACGATACAAAGGAGCTCCGCATTCAGATTGAAGGAGATGGCCAGACACTCACGTTTGTTGGTCAAAGTGCAACAAAGCGGCAAGTGAAGAATATGGACGTACGAGCAGATGTAGAAGTACCGAAGAGGGACTACCTGTTTGGAGTGCAAACAAAGGCTAGTGACCGATTCTCATACCAGCAATCGCATGTACACCGCTTGAATGTTTACTATGAGCATGACTTTTATTAAGAGTAGGGATTTACTCAAAAAGTCCGACTTTACCTTGTACTTGAACTCGCTTGTTTAACTTGCCCTTATCCATATATCGTAACCTAAGCGTAATTCTACAGTGTCGATTCTATATGGTACGTTAGATAGAACTTAACAGAGTCCACGTTGCAAAACTTGTAGAATCGATGAGAACTGGGTGATATGACGCTGCAGATACGACATCACCTTATCACAACGTGATTGGCAGGTGTATTGGTATTCTTTCGGTTAATGGTCTCAGGTACAGATGCTTTTGAGGTTACGTACTCCTGCTTTTGGATGTCTGATAGCAAAATAATAAGCGAAGAAGTCTGTTTCTGCAGGAAACAATGCCTGCTACTGTATCTGTCGCGTTAGAGAAGCTTCAATGCTTTTGGTTATGTCTTGCGATTGATTAGACAGCGGTGTATGAATGAGAAGATGTAAGCAGGGACACTCCAGTCGCCCCCAATTCTGAGCGCTTTCTAAAATAAAGGTGGTGACGGTTACTATAAGCAGGTGGAGTGTCCCTAAGTGGAGTTTCTTCTAAGCACATCTGCCTCCGTTGTCTGTAGGTATATTCAATGATAGATACAAACTTAAAAGCAGTATACCTTATATCGCGAAGGGATTACTCGGGTCCCCTTTACGGACACGCCTGTTTTATGTATACAGGAATGCATAGGCTTCAGTACCTAAAGCTGTCACTGTACCCCTGACGAACACACTGATACATATTCTCGGGTTTAAACATGCCGTGATGAGTTAAATGAATAGAATCTATCGTTACAATAAATCATCCACATACAAAAGACATGTAAGACCATCCGATGGTATCCAACTTTCTGAGATGCTTTTTGATCTGGTGCACCCGCCAAGTTGCAATTCCCACGTTGTGACAGCGGATCTAGTGATGTTGGGTGTGCTCTTCTACTGGTTTATTCATCAATATACTTCCCGTACTACAAAGTTCCCATTACTGCTTTTCATTTGATGATCTTATCAGAAATCGTCTGGTAAATATATCTATAACGTAAAGACGTGGATCATCCGCAAAAAAATGCTATTCAGAAGAACTAGAGTTTGGGTTTGTCCAATGGACGTCTCTAGAGAGATGATCTCAGTTAATCCGTGACAGAGAGATACAGCATGTGGTAAGCATCATAAGTGTGACGCTTGTCCCCCAAATTCCTAGATTTCACATGGAAATTACAGTTTCTAAGATGAGATGGATGTATGTTCTGGCTCTGTCTGTGTCTGTGTCGGTCCCTCCTTATAGTTTTTTCCTCCTGAGTGTTTCTCCCTCTCGACAACTCATTCGTGGGGTCGGTGTGACTTCGGCTGATCTGCCCAAGTCAAAGTGAAAAAACAAAGCTACGATCAGAAAAATAAAACTCCTCCCTCCCCACCCAATACCAACAGTGTGGGCGCTTTTCTCTCTTCTCGCGCTGTATTCTCTCTCTCTCTGTCTCTCTCTCCCACACACACACACTCTCTCCCCGTTTTTCTTCTATGCCGTCCTTTCTATCAGATGAGTTCCTAACTCAGGAACAATTAGCCAACCTCAAGCTGTACCAGTATGCAGCCATTGACCGATCCTTCACTACCAAGTACATTCTCCGACACTACTGGAATTGGGCAATTACTTTGTTCCCTCTATGGATGGCGCAAGTGTTTTCTTCTTTCTTATGTACTTGGTGATCACGTTCTTTTGCTGAAAAAAAAGGAAATGGCTGTTTATATAGACCCAATTTGATTACCCTGATCGGTCTCTTGTTCATGGTAATCAACGTCGTGATCGCCGTCATATTCGCGCCTGAAATGGATGCAGAAGGAGGCCCACGTTGGATATACCTCAGTTTTGCTATAGGATTATGGCTATATTCGACATTTGATAATGTGGATGGGAAACAGGTCCGGATTTTTTTTCTTTTGATTGCCCTTACTTCTGATAGCGTGGATGAACTAAGCATATCTGTCAGGCACGGCGAACTGGGACATCTAGTCCGCTGGGTGAACTATTCGACCATGGATGCGATGCTCTCAATTGTTCTTTTGCGGCTGTATTACAGGCAACAGCACTGGGCATGGGTCACTCCATGACCAGCGTTATGCTTTACAGCATTGCCATGCTTGGTTTTTATCTTTCGACGGCCGAAGAATACCACACCGGCATTTTGTACTTGGGCTATGTGAATGCACCCACAGAAGGCGTGATACTTTCATGCATCATTTTTATTATTTCTTCCATTTACGGTAAGGTTGGACCCGGTCGAGAAGCGACTAAATCAAAAAAAAAAATTATCATGGAATTCAGGACCGTCTGTGTGGCAGATTCCTGTGGGAGAGACGATCAAAGCAGTATGGGTACCCAATGCCGTAGCTGTGCTTCCATGGTCACAAGCTCTGGTATGGTGGGTAGGCACTCTGTTGATCTTTACGCATTGCCCAGTTTGGTAGGTGTTGTTATACGACTTAATGTAATTTATTGTCCACTTGTTTTTTTTATGTAGCTTTTATGCAATGTACAAAGCTTGTCGTTCACGTAACAAGCCTTTTCTGAAGACGATGTTCATTGAAAACTTACCAATCGCTACTTATGTGGTTTCGTTCTTCTTTTGGGTAACCTCACCGTATTCTTATATACTGACAAATCATCACTTCATTCTGTTCGCCATCACGACTGGTATCGTGTTCGGTCGGATGGCCACCAAGATCATCCTTGCCCACTTGACTAAGTCTGCCTTCCCTAAATTCACTGTTCTGCTGCTCCCTCTTATTGCTGGTGCTGTTATTACCAATCTGCCCAGACTACAATCCATGTAAGTGAATTTCAAAGGCAGTAGTGCAGTACTGATGCATCCGCTACCCTTCCACTTTTTCAGTCCACCCATCTTTACAGCAGAATCTGAGTTTTTGTTCATATGTGGATTTTTTGTATTTGCGTTGCTAGCCTACTTACGCTGGGCTGTGGTGGTCATCAACAGCTTCTGCTCCTATCTGAACATTCGGTGTCTTTCCATACCAAAGCAAACAAAGGCACTATGAAAGAGAGATTGTCATCTTATTTGCAAAAATAAAGGAAAAAAGAAAGGAAAAAAAAAAGAATCTGTAACAGTTTGATCATCTGATATTAACATGATCTGTCAGGAAAAAGATATTATATGAATAGATACTTCATGAACTTCCATGCGTACAATAATTCAAACGCTAGAGCTCGTACTGAATGGACCGTGTCCATTGACAACGACGTGATGTATCGGATTTTATTTCTGTCGATGGACAAGAAAACTTTTTTAATTGTCTATCCATGCTTCGAGTTTTGACTGTTTAATTACATTATTTATACCATACAATAAAACGTGAATAAAGAGAAAGAAAGATGGGTAAAGAGGGAGGAAATGTCATGCTTATCGTTTTGTATCACCAAGGGACCAGCCTTTTCTTTTTTTTTTTTTTTTTTTTTTTTTTTTTGCTCTTACTTTTGTTTGTTTGGTTGTTCGCTTCTGTCTTTTCTAGCCTATAGAGGCTGTCCCTGGTGAACTATTCGCACATATGGATGTGATAATCGTTCTTTTCCTCCTTAAGGAATGATTCCATGAGTTATGGGCTGCCGGCAGGCCCGTATGACTGAACCGATCATCCATTAAAAGGGTATTAGCCATTTTTAGAGCTTCGATGGAGCATGATGATGTTTGGTCGGGGTAATATATATCGTTTTTTGCCATGAGATCTTCTTCCTCTAGATATGCTTCTTCATCATCATGGTCATCCTCCGTATCTACGCCGTTGGATGTATCGACACGTTCATATAGCAACATGTAAGGATTGGCCTGCAAAGCATCCTCTGTGCTACATAGCTCCACTTTTTCATCGGAAATGCAATACCATTCATCCTGCCCGGTCAGCGCCATTTCCCCTGGGCCGCATTGACTACAAGGACAACAGGCTGGAAGAATCCGTCGTTTATAAGCAATAAAATGACCGAAATTGTGCGTTCCATAGTGAACGATGGTGCTCATCAGCCTGTATTTCGCTGTAGGATGGTCATTGACTGGACTGGAGATTGGTTCTGACGGTTGGGTGTGTAGCGTGCCGCTAGTGCTGTAAGGCGAAAGGTCGAGATATTCTGGGAAGACGATCTGGCATCTGTTTTTATACACCAGACCGGAAGAGTGATAAGCTGATCTGTTGATATGCAAGCAAAGAATTTTTGGCAGTTTCGCAAACATGACTTGTTTGGTTGATAAGCGACTGACTCGGCGTAATAAGTGCTTGAACGGCTCATGTTCTTCCTCCTCAATAGATCCAACTTCCAATCTGCGCTCTATAGTACGTCTACTCCTCTCTGCATTAACCAGACGCATTAATATTTCCCGTTTAGCTCCAGTCTCGGTTGCCTGTCGAGCTTGTTCCGTTAATCCATCGATTTCCCGTTTTAAACTCTCCACTGTGTCAATCAGTGAGCATTTTCGACATGTCACATCGTTAAGGTGTTCCATTGTTGTCATTTGTTCCAGACATTCATCGAGTGTTGTCATAGGCTAATGGGGAAGTAGAATATTCCAGTCAGCTCTGGGGCTCTTGTTTCATATTCTGCGAGTTTCCTTCTTTTTTGTTTACCTTGTTAGGTAACGTGAGTTGCACATTGTTAAATGAAAAGTGACGGATGGCCTCCTATAGAAAATAAAACACTTAGAAACTTTGACAGGGTCCCGAATGTTCCAAAACATACCGTGTAGCCACAATGTGTACAGGAAAGACGATTCGCCAACAAACCGGTAAACGGATTCTCCAATTGACTTGAACGGTTTTTTCTCCAATGCCGTTTGCTTTCATCCTCTTTTGCTAAACTTAAGAGATCTCGGAGGCCTCCTCCGATCAATCCTCGTTTCTCAAATCCATGATTTTCCGTATCAAGTTCACTTGAGATCAGCTGAAAGAGTTCCTGTGCGTCTTGCTGTTCCTGATTGGTCACCCTAGGATTGGAGGCGATGGACGATACAAGATCGATCGGACGGAAAGAGGTTCGTTGTCCGATAGGTCGTGAAAGAAGTTTGAGGGTTTTCAAAAGGGACCGGGTAACGGGAAGTTGATGTCTAGCCGATCGGTCAATACGATCCAAAAAGTGATGAAGTCGAGGTAATGATGAAAGGGCCTGGACAATCAATTTTTTTTTGGAAAAAAAATTAGAACAGTAACAAACAACTTCTCAAATTTACCTGCAATACTGAATTTAAGAAGCAAGAATTTCCAGTATTAACAAGACCCGCTACAAGGTGGGCGTCTTTGACCGGAGAGAGACAGATATCTGCGTCAATAAAGAAGGAAGCTCCGTATTTATTGTTCGAGTCTTCGACCGAGGCAGGGACAATGTCGCGTAGACCGACGAGGGAAAAGACGGAATCTCGGACGGGTAACGTATAGCCTCCGGTAAGCTTTGCGACGACTTTGGCTTGTGGCCAAAGATGATGGAGACCAAGGGTATGAGAACAAGCTCGGACGGTGGTGAACAGGACGGAGCATAACGAATAAGGCCAGTCATGGTAAAATGAGAAGGTGTGAGCAAGAGGAAACGCAACGAGGAGGATTCCAAGCACTGCCAGAAAGGACTGAATAAACCATGACAAGTCTGTCAGCAACGACTGGAGATTTTCCAGTGTCAGTTGCATACTTCTTTACAGGCGAGAGAAGAAAGAAAAAAAGGCAACGCAATTGCAAGTGACTTTGAAAGGTGCGGACACTGACCTCCAACCACTGATTGGTCAGAGGACAAAAAGCGCAGATTGACACCTGATGTTTCTACCAAAGCAGAATATTGTCGCATTTGAATCCATATCGAATAGTTCTTCTGTACCTACTTCCTTGTTAGAGAGAGCCAACACGGTCAACGGATACGTTGTTGATCATGCTTTGCGTTCTTTATTGGTCATCAGGTAGAAGTACCTCTCTCAAATGGATGTCTTCTGCATGTCATTTAAGTACATGATATTAGCCAACAGTGAAAGTTTTTGTAACCATATGCAGATTGAATAAATACGGAGATTGCATTACCTGTACGATTGCATACCAGAATTGGAGCTTTGGCGTACTGTCAGTAACAATGACATAAAAAGAAAAGAAAATTTTCCACTCTATAGTTTTTAGTTCTAGTGCGGTTTATCTTCTCAACATATAAAGATCTCAATGATCACACTATTCGCACTTCCATTTATGGATCATCCGCAAGCAAACCTAACTTCCAAGCTTCTTGTGCTGTTCTTGACTATAGCAATTTCTTCGATATCGCAATATTTATATTCTATACATATGCCTCAAGCTAGCAATGTATTCAGCCCCCGATGCCTGGTTATCGTGGCTTGTTATTTTGTACAAATAGCATCGTTTCAAGCAACATTTATCTGAAAGGGAACATTCATGTAAGCAAAAACCGGTCTGGAGTTTTCTAGACGGTAGCTTGACACCTGCAAAGGTGTAGTCAAAGTTGGGTGCTCGTTCGATCCTGACAATAAAACAAACAGAAGGCCAGTTATGTCAAAGCTATAGAATGACGGGAGAAAAAAGCAATTTCGAACCACTACCCTTTATCATATGCTCTATCTACGGATACCGACATCGTCCTTGAAACGTCCAAATATTGACAGAAGTGCTAGCTTCTTGCGGCATGGGAAAAAAGAAACAAGAAAAATTTTGTATCTGCCAAAGTTAAGCTATGTCTTGATAAGGCTGAAGCCGTACCAGGCAGAGCAGCACCAAATGGAATTTTTTCCTTGCTGCTACATATGTCACTTTCTGCTGCTTTATGCTAAGAATGAGGCTTTTGTTTTAGGAAGCACATGCCTTGCACTGTTATAGAAATAATGAGATCATAGGCGTGGGTTCGTTATCTGTCAAAACATCACATTGTCCTCTACAAACGTTTATCCGCCGGATTTCATCCCCTCCCTTAAGCTAGAATAAGCCAGTGCAAAACGAACGAAAACCAGCACTTTCGTAAACATTTCCTTCATGATGTCAGTAGACAAGCTATCAGCGGAGAATACGCCGTGTCAGTTCCCAGAAAGGAAAATTAATCAAAATCCGGCTTATGTCTATCTGAAGAAGAGTGCTTATAAGGCCCAAATGTGACTATAGCTTATAGTAAGTGCTTCGAAATTTTGCATAGATGGTCTAGGTAAATAAGGTATCCTGTTTTGCTTGCGTTCAAAGGTTTTCTTTTCCATCTTCATTTTTGCCCAGCCACTGACCGAAGGATGCCTCCGAAGACCAAACAACGTAATCTACGAAGGTAGAAGCCATAGTGCCTATTTCTACTATGTGTGTGCTTTAGAGTAGTTTATAGGGAAAGGGCAGTTGAGGCTAACAGGCAAAGTTCAAGGGTTTTCTGACAACAAAGCCGGCATCTTAAGATCGACAAAGTAACCCCTTCTCTCCTCCATTCTTTGTCCGTCAGCAATAAAAAATTTTTCTGAGTAACCATAACTGATCCATTCTAAGCTGACCATAGTGGACTGCTGCTGAGATGAAGAGTTTGTGGAGCGGTTGGACAAACTTGTCCCATGTCTTGTGGCTGAAAGAGGTGGGATACGTCCTTATCAGCAAATCAAACGTGCCCCCTGTTCATGCGCTGAAAATGCCATTGCTTCTCTGACGATTCGGACTGCTTTCAGACAGCTTTTCGGTTGAATAGGTGAGACAACATCAGGCCAAAAATACATTCCCTGCGTACATTGATACATATACCAACCCTAAGGGATAATAGACATCTGATGTATCCATCGGAATATGTTTTGATTATGCTAATTAAAGAAAATTGAAGTCAATATTCCAAGAAAGAAAAAATAGAATAGCCCAATAAATAGCTCTATGCATCAGAAGGAGGTGGGAGGCTGTGAAGCATCACGATTTGATTGAGAGCAAAAGACCTATATCACAGGACACTGTGATCATATATTACCTAGGATCCCTTGACAAGTGCCTCTTTCTATCTCTGTTTGTCTTTCTATATGTTTATCACACAAGAAAAGAAAAAAAAAACTTCCTTGTACAAATTCCGCTTGAGAAGTCAGTAAGCAATAACCCAGAAATAAAGGATTTTAGAAGGTAGTTTGCGTCACTGCAGGACTACTTTTGCGCCAGCGAACATCATAACTTTCCATGAGCGCAAAATTTGTTTCAATAAATAGTAGAGTAGAAAAAAAAGGAAGTTCCATTCTGATAGCGTCTTTTGGCTTTCCATCGCTAATTTATTCCTCGGATATTCGGTTATAAGAGAGAGTGCGTGTGTATTTTTCATTTCCTCAATTAATTTGGCTATTTTTATAACTAAATAAAGCTTTCTCTATCCATGTGGATAGCAGCATTTTACATGGATTGGACTCGCTTTCTTTTAACCGACGGTCAATTTAAGATCGACATACCGTATCTCCGACTGAGTAACCTCTCTGTTCTTTTGCACTACCTTTTGAGTTTGAAAATGGAACAGGTTTCTATTCCTGACGTATTAGCTGACTAGGTTGGTCTTGTTCCTGAAGCTTGGACTTGTTTAGCGGTCCGCCAACTTTATTCCCTGACTTTCGTGGCTGGTGAACAAAGGAAGTGGGACCTTGCTTTGTAGCCAATGAAAACCTTTTCCTGATGCGCTGAAAATGCCATTCACTAACCCCATCTCCATGACTGGTTTGGGACCACTCTTTTTTAGGGCACTGAACTGGACCTAGAGCAATCCACACGCACCAAAAAGGGGGTGGACGAATGCAATCACACCTACGTCCCATTGCAATATAAAGACCACTTTCTTTTTCCCTCTCTCACCTCTTTTTTTTTTCCTTCTTCTGATTTCCTACCTTTTTCTTTATTTCTCTTTTATATTCACATTTCTCTTTTTATATAGAGCCTTTTTCTTTTGCTATTTGGCTTCTGTTTCCTTTTTTTCTCTCTCTGTTTTTCCTCTTCCATTTTGTTTCTGTTCCTTTGGTATGGTTTCTTTGCATTTATCTAAGTGTGATTTTCGGAGTACTATCATTAATTGCGTTATTTCTCTCTTTTGACGGTTTGGCTTAAAGGATTCTTCTTTTTTTTCTTTTCTCTTTTTGCTATCTCCTTCCTTCTCCCGTTTTACTTCTTTTCTTTTTCTTTACATTGATATCCATATAATGTACATCAACGGCATCAAATTCGCCTGCTCTACCTGCATTAAGGTAAGAAATATAAGGGGAAAAAGAAAAAAAAAGAAAGATAGAGACGCATGAAAATCAAAAAACAGCAGGGGAATTAAGAAAAAGGATGGAAACGGAGCGAGACGGGTTCGGAGGTACTAACCTTACTTTCTTTCTTTTTATTTCAGGGCCATCGTTCTTCGCATTGTAATCATACAGATCGTCCTTTACTTGAGATTCGGAAAAAAGGTCGTCCAGTCACTCAGTGTGCCTATTGCCGGGATTTAAGAAAAACCAGACAAGTGCATATCAAATGTGCTTGCAATAGCACTGACAAAAAAGGTATTTTTCCAAATATATATTTCAAATACCTTGGTCTAAGCGAAGATTAGGGTCCAACCATCATGTTAATTGTGTATGCCAAGACTTGGTAAACTCAGAAGACCAATGGCAATGTAGACCGTCCCAATGCACCTGTCCGCCAAAGACCACAGGATCGTCGCTGTCTCCACAACAGCAACCGCCACCCTCCCAAACTCCGGTTGCTTATCTGAGCCCGACCAATGTCGCACTGGCCTCAACTACAACCATCACTCCGTCATTCGCGTCACCCTGTCCCACAAATCTGGGATCTGGTGTTACTAACAAGAACGATGACCACCTGAATTTCGTCTTTCACAAGCCGACCTCGCAAGAATCGGCGACTATCCGTTTCCTAGAAGGTCAACCAAGAAGACGACGAAGAAGAGCCTCCGACAAATCCTCCAAAGGAAATACTTCCTCAAGCCCGCCTTCACCCTCTCCGCCGCCGTCGTCGTCCCAATGCCAACCGTCAATACCGCAGCAGCAACAACATCATCAAGAACAGCCACAACCACAACCTCCCTCGAATTTCAACTCCTCCTCTTCCTCTGAAACCTCGCTCTACAACCATCCTGCTTCTCAGGACCCTTCTTCTTATATGACCCATCCTATAGTGTATGATCCAATGCCGACCAACACGATGATCTCGTTGGGTGCTACTTCTCTTGACGAGATAAAACCTCCGACGATGTCAAACGCGTCTCTTTTGCTTGATCACACGGTTTTTCAAGATTTTTTCTGTGGTAGCTGCGCCCCCACACCAACATGTCAGCCCACAGTGGGCCAAGGCGAGTCGGTTGTCGTGACGATTACACCACTTAAACGAGCTGAAGCGGACTCTCCTACCGCGCATCAGCCAATGGCTACTCGCATCGTGACCTGTTACTGTGGTTCATCGTGCACTTGCCCTGGTTGTCTTGTCCATCCTGGAAATCA
Organism: Apophysomyces trapeziformis B9324; assembly: GCA_000696975.1. Classification (NCBI taxonomy): domain Eukaryota; kingdom Fungi; phylum Mucoromycota; class Mucoromycetes; order Mucorales; family Mucoraceae; genus Apophysomyces; species Apophysomyces trapeziformis. The sequence continues at coordinate 54,440 of JNDP01001302.1, forward strand.
ATTTCTCTTGGGTAACGCAAACAACGATATGTTTGATCCTTACACGTCTCTTTTCCAATCTTATTCCACCGCGTCATCTTGCTGCGGGTCAGATGATGATGACCAACAGTTGTTGCAGCAGCAGCCATTGTTTTAATATGCCTTTCTGAAATGTACATATGTTCCTCCCTGCAGAAGAAACAAAAAGGAAAAATAACTCCATGTTCTCTTTATTTCTTTTTTTTCCCTTATCCTCGTTTGATAAAAAAAAGTGAAAATCAAAGACCAAAAAAACTTGGATACTTAATAAACTCATTGCTTTCTTTGCTTTGTCCTTTTTGTTTCCTTTTTTCCGGAATTTGTTATGGTAAGTTTGTATTTTCCTCCCATTTGCTGCGTTGCATTTCTTGCTTTTCTTTTTTTAATTGACGCCAATAAAAAAAAAAGAATCGTCTATCCCTATCAACCGAACAGATTGCAGAGTACAAGGATGCCTTTGCTATCTTTGACAAGGACAACAATGGGTTTATTGATGCTTCAGAATTGGGTGGATTAATGAGACAGTTAAATATGAATCCCACCGACAATGAATTACAAGATATGATCAATGAAGTGGATGCAAACGGCAATGGTACCATCGATTTCGAAGAATTCCTGACGCTTGTTTCAAGGTAAAATAGAACAAAGAAAAAAAAGGGATTCTGGACTCGCCTTTCATTCCAGACTGGACCGATTCTCCGTAGAAAAGAGAAAAATGATGAGAGCGAATTGCGCGAATCCTTTCGTATCTTTGACAGCGACTCCGATGGGCTGATCTCCAAAGACGAACTTCAACAGATCATGGCTTCCCTGGGGGAATATGTTACCTCCGAAGAAATTGATGAATTGATCCGAACAGCCGATACAGACGGAGACGGTCGGATTAGCTATGAGGAATATGCCAGGATGATGACGAACTGAAAACACACTGGGTCGAGATAAAGCGATTTCCTTCTTCTTACGTTAACCAACAGTGATTACAGTTACTTTCTTATGGAATCTTTTATGTTGAAGAATGACTATCGCCCTACATCCATAGCACTCCTCTTTTGTCGATCCGCTGCCGAATAAATATCACATTGTTGAATATCAAATTTGTCTTTGATCAAACAGATATAAATTTAGCGTTTAACCGATTCTACCTTTTAGTATGGATTATAGAATGCAGTATGCGTCAGCTAAACATGATCTAACTGCTATTATCTACTGACGAACCATGAATAAAATGATTGGCAGTACCAGCTGGAGAATAAAGTTCATGTAAAACTGTAACATGATCTCCTATCATAGATGGTGCAGTAAATTACGCATTAATAGCAAGTCCCTAAAACCGATCTCCTCCCTTGCGTAATCTTATGGACTTTGCTTTCGATCGTCTGCCAAATGCAAGAAAAAAAATAGTGCCAATTCTCATCCCACGGTGCGCCTATGCACTTTTATATTTCTTCATATAGAGAATACGGAGCAAGATATCAGGAAGCGAGCAAGAAGAAAAAGCACTGTAGTTTATAGAATGCCTAGAAACGGCACAGGGGGAAAGGAAAAAAGAAAAAAAAATAAAAACAGAGGATTTCTACAATAACCAACTATAAAGGACATTATACATATCTAACTTCTTTTGCCTTTCTGTCTTATACTCCAATAATGGCCATCAAGACATAGCCAATGGTTGTCACACAGAGCGTAGCAAAAATACTAGAAGGAATACCATTTCGTAAGAAGTCTTTGGTGGACAGATAAGGTTTTCCCAATTCATTCTCTTGAGCAATGGCGTTCATATTGGGGAAACCAGATACTGGCAGGCCCATAGCAGCTGAGCAGACAAAAGCCGTTCCCTGTAAACGTTCGTTGAGTCTTTTCTTTTCATCTCTTTCTTCGTCATATATCTTACCATGACCAAGAGTCGTGGTTTGGGATCGTCCAGACGTGCACCCACTTCGGCTACAATCGGCAGCACAATCAACGCAGCGACAGTATGACTGATAAAGGTGGCAATCACCAGCACCAGCGAGCTAAAGACGAACAAGACTTCAAATGCCGATAACCCTGTCACCATGCTTTCAATATCACCAGCAATGGTATGCAACAAGCCCGAGCTCTGGACTGCCTTGCCGAGAACAATGCCACCCATTGCCAAGGTAATCACGTTCCATAAGAAACCGTTGAAATCATCCTTTGTTAACAGACCAGCACCGAAAAAGGCCACCAAAGGAATAATGGCGATAACCCCCATATCACCAAACGTCGATTCATATGTATGCGCAAGACACCAAAGAATAATAGTCAATAATGTCACTAGACAGACATAGATCTGACTTGGGGTTATGTTATCGCGTGAGGCACGAATCGTATGAATCTGAGGGGTCTGTCTCTCTGGGTTGTAGTTCCAGATCAACCAGATCCAAATGATGAAATTGCCCACCAAACACAGAGGAATTGAAACGAGAAACCATTCACCCCAAGAAGGGGCTGGCGTCATGTTTTGGATGGCAATAATATTCTGAGGAGAGGAAATAGGAGATGCCATACCACCAAGATTGGATGCCAAAGCAATACCAATGATCAAGCAAGGACCAAATCGGGAATCTACCGGAAGTGTACGCAGAATGGGCTGAACAGAACTGTCAGTAACCTAGAAGTGCACGCTGATATCTGTTTTTTTTTCTTCTCACCTGAATGAGGGAGAAACATAGCACTGGCGCAGCGACGTTGCTGATCCACATACTGGCCACAGTAGCCACCAACATATTGACGATCAACACACGATTAGGTCGTGTACCAGCTTTGGATAGGACAAAGGTAGCCATGCTCTTGGCAATGCCAAATTTACTCAAAGCACCAGCAATGGAAAAGCCACCCAGAAGAAGCATGATGACAGGCGAAAACATACTGGCAAAGACTTGTTTGGTCGCGTCCGGAGCACTCAATCGGATATGTTGATCATCATCCGAACGCATGACCCGCAGGACGACGACTAAGAAAGGTACCAGTAAACCAGTGACAAAGAGAGGCATCACCTATAAGAATAAAAACGATTCCCAATCCACATACAGACGAACTTTTAGCTAACCCTATCCTACTTGTCTTTCCTCTGCTTTTTCCCCCTTTTGCCTTCCGCTTTGTTTTTGCTTACCTCTGCGGCCCAAAGCATGCTTGCGAATACGAGAATGGCAAAACAGCGATTCTGTTCGACTTCAGCAAAAATTTCCGTTTTCAAGAGGATGATAAACACAGTGATACTAGTGATCAGTAAGAGGGCATGCATCAATTGGTCTCGACCGAATGTAACGATTCCAAAGGGTGTCTGGACCAGTTTCGGTTTCGCTTCACTAACGCCCACCGACTGAACTTTTCGTTCCTGCCCGATCATGTCCCGCCAAACGGTGTTGCGCTCCCATACGATGTGTTCTCTCAGATGTGTTTTTAGCTCTTCGATCGCTTGATCCAGATGCCCGTTGGTTTCCAAACGAGCATACATCAGCTCTGTTTCTTGGATCCGTTCATTTAACCGAGCTTTGGTGCTCGCCTGGAAAGGATAGGCTTTACTAACATAACTGGCCATGTAATACCGTTTCAGGTTGCTGTTGGTGATCTTGTCATATTTCTTCAGGATTTTAGAGAAGGCCGTCTGATTCAGAGCCACAAACGACTTGAGCTCGGATAAAAGTACAAAGAGATCGATCGTACGTTTCCGTAGCTCCATGCCTTCAATGTCACTGGGCTTCATCACATTGGTATATCTGGGTAAAAGGTGCCCTTGCTCTGGGTCGATTTCGCTGACATTTTGGGACAAGATGTTGGGCGGCATGTCGTCGTCGCCCACACGCGATTCCCGACGGGGGAAATCGACTGAAGTACGGCGAATATGTGAGGTTTGCATAGGGCCGCCGTCCGGGGATCTAATGGCATCGGCAGGACAATGCTGTAGATGGCTGAAATCATCGGCTAAACTGTCCATTTCATCGTAGAGTTCTGTTTCTTTCTTTGCATAAAACTTGATGATCTTATCAAGGGATTTGTCTAATGCTGCCATGAATCGGCTATTGTCTTCTTCGGTGACATCTCTCGCTTCGGCCATAAGGGCGGTATGTTCACTCGGTCGTTCACGGTCTTCCACACGGCGTTCATGCTGACTCACCCGGTCTTTCTCAATCGTATAGATCAGCTTCTTAAGGTTGGAATAGCTGTTTTCGTTGTTATCGTTATTGTTATCTATCACGTTTCATGCTATTTATTATATATGCTTACGGTAAGTAATATTCCGCCCAGTCAGGCACTGCATTGAACTGTATTTGATGTGAGAACTTCATAAGGAAGAATAAGAAGCAAAGAGAAGAAGGGTGTAGGTGAGTGACTGATAAAGAGAGAGGACACAAGCTGACTATTTTCTCTCCGCGACGGAACCTGAATACTCCCTTCACTCTTTCTCTTTTGCTCCCTTAACTTTATGAATTTATGTACTATGCATCACTGCACCAGTCGACGGTATGGGACTTCGGTGCAACGTGATGAAAAGCAATATCAGATGATCTCATGGACGCGCTTATTCTCATCAGAACGCGAAGCAACAGAAAAACCCCTCCATCCAATCAGCATGTTTATATCAGTGTACGTGCTCAAATTCATAGGAAAATACAGAAAACAAGTCTTTTGTTCTTGTGTTGGTCATACATTCTTAACATTCATCATCCTCTTGCACTTGTGAACCATCATAGTAAACTCAGAAAGTGAAGGAAGGACTGGACATAACCCACACCCCCCGTTCAATGTGAAAGAAGTACGCGATTAAAAAAAAAAATTAAGGCAAAACATTTAAATTGGCAAAGCCTGTATTTAAGGAAATCCGATTTGTCGATTCGCCACTTTTGCAATACAACATATACCAACTTTCTCACCAACAAGAAACTGCTTGTTGTGAAGGAGAGCGACCCCTTGCCCTCGTCTAACTAAGACTGTCTTAGGACACCAATGACCTTATAAGACCGGCAGTAGGGTCCTATCACACCATTCTTTGCTTATCGGTAAGACGGGACAAGTGGATGAGTCACGGAAATGCATGTTTGCACAGCTACTCCTTTTTATTGCAAGTGGTCGTTTACAAATACTCTTATATGGAGAGCTTACTGTAACAATTTTAAGAACGTCCTCTTAAATTTTATTTATTTGGAAGGCTGGTTATTTGGTTTGGTTTTGACGGGCAAAATGCCGGTCGAGCATATTGAGGAAGATTGGTTGGTTTTCTACAATGAAGGATGCAGAAAACTAACAGTAGCACCTTTTTTGTGTGGAAAGTTGACGATCTCTTTGGGATGGGATGCTAATCCTTGCTTGGGGCAGCGGCAGACTGGATGACTAGTCCAACATACGCGGGAAGATTGGTTGGTCTCCTGCAGCGAACGGTATCAGGACCTACAGAGTACTATTTTTTGTGTGGGAAGTTGGCGACCTCTTTGGGAGAATGTACGACTCGACATCGTAATTGGGAAGTTTGACCGGTCTCCAGCAGTGGAAGGTGCAGAGTCGTGCACACGACTCCTTTTTGTGTGGGAAGTTGACGAACCCATGGCGAGTGGGTTAAAGCTTATTTTTTTTTATCTGGCCCTCAAAAGGACGTATTGGGTTTCGGGGAAAGTGGGACGGAGGCAAAAGCAGGTATCCACCAGTCGTCAGCGCCTGCGACGGCTGATGGTTGACGTTGAGCAGAGCAGGGGGTGGGAGCTACCGAAAGGCGACCATTCTAGTTCAACCTCATAAACGGCTGAAAGCCATCATCGTGGCGGCAAAGGTCCAGAGCTGCATCTGTAAGCAATGCCCATCTTTCTGGGTAGGTAGGCTTCTTGTGCAAAGGTTTCCTTGCTTAGACCGCCATCTGGAAGGAGGAGAAAAGAACAGACAATAAAAACACTCCTAGTGTGAGAAAATGAAGTTTAGATGATTTACTATTGTTTTGTTTCAAAGTCTGTACCTGTGCTCCTGCAACCAAACTGCATCTGATGACGCACCAATCTCCCAGTGCAAAGCCCGGTGTCTCGACTGTTCGTTTTCCACGCGCTCCGGGTGCAAAACAATGAAATACATAGCAGGAAACCCTAGTGATTATCTTCCGTATCCTTGCCATTAATTCCGAGGGATACTTTCGTAAACAACAAGTGTCTTGCAATCCCGTGCCGGCGCTTCATCAGCGCTTTTTGAATGATGGAAATACACAACAAGGCCTCATTAACCGGCAAGTTAACACGTTCATCACTTGCCCATCGAGAATTCCTTAAGACAAGCATTAAGTAAATCCGAAAGGAACAAAAGCAAATACTTTGCATGTATGGCATACCTCAACTGTGGACATAGTGATGTGCATTTGAAGAGAAGGAAAGAGGAGGGTAAAAAGGAAAGGAGGAAAAAAGGGAAATTTCATTTCTCAGGCTGGACTGCTTTTCACTGTGCTTAAGTTGTTTTAACCTTCTTTGCTGCATTTGCCCCCTTCTCCTTATATACATGGAAACCGGCAGTATGTGTTTGGTTTGCTCCTCCAATAGCACCCAGGCATGGAAAGAGCGAATCTATTTAGGTTTTTTTGTTTTTTTTCTTTTCTGTCTATATGCAGGTTTGGTCTATATGGAATCAGCTGTCTATAAGATGAAACATAAGGAAAGAGCCGGCTATCCTTATATATTCACACCATGGTTTAAGGGCAGAAAGTAACAGTGTAACCAGAAGCCTTGCAGGCAAACATGGACGTTGTGTCGTCGGTAGAGAAGGCATAGACATCGGGACAAGCAGCAGTGACCTTAGAGGCGTAGTCGCTAGTAACACAATCGCGGCAGCTGCTTTGACACCCCACAACGTTGCCATTGCTATCCTTGACTTCGCTACCACTGGGACAAGTGGGCAAGCTGGAACAGGAGGGGGTACCACAGATATAGCCGCTACCGGATTGGCCATTGGGAGCAATGCTCATGGGAAGATTGTAACCATCGACAAAGGAGACCTTAAACAAAATCATAGTCAGTAAAAAAAAGAAAGACATAGCAATAGCAATGTCTGTGAAATACTTACATCGTAGTAGTCAGAGCCATCCGAAGGGTTTCTCAACAAGAACTCGGCCAGCGAGGCAGCGTTGGGAGATTCAGCACCTTCTTTGTGACCCCAAATACGACCACCCCAGTTACTAGGCACATCGATCGTTGTAGAAGCACCACCAGCAAGAGTGGAAGCTGCTGAGCCTCCACCACCATTGCTAAGCTGTTTGACCTCGATTGCATAGCTACAGCTGTTCTTCACGGTAATGGGTACACCTCCAGCGGGAGCGGCAGTGCTGACGCCAGCGACAGCAAGAAGGGAAAGGACTGTAATGAATTGAACCATGGTAATGTTAAGGAAAGTAAAGAGAATAGGAAAATCGAGAGAGAGAGAGAGAGGGAGAGATGAAGCAGACATAGATACAGTCCTTTCTGCTCTTTTATAGCCATGACTAACCTTGATCGGAATGAAAAAGAGAAAAAAAAGTTTTCAGATCAAAAGGTTTTGGTTCGCCATGTCTGAATACAATCTTGGCGAAAAGCTTTTCTTCAGGCACTTCTGAGTCGAGGCCCAGGAACCATGAAAAATGCTTTAGACTACAACCCATGATACAAAAAAAATTTTCATTCGTCCGGTTCTGCCTACTAGCAGACTCTGTAGGCTGACTCGTCCGGCAAAAGGTTATAGTTGAAACATAGCCACTGAACCGTTGCTCCTGAAGTTGAATCCAAAGCGCTGATCCTTTCAAACTTTCCATAACTCATAGCGATAGCTCATAGGGAATAGACATAAACAAGGGTTACGATAGGTGTTTGTTGAATATGGATTAAGATTAACTATTACTACGCCAGTACTATAACAAAACTTATCCCTGCCGTAAAATCGAAAAGTAAGGCCACTCCCCTTTTTTAAGACGACGCGAAACAAAGTTATACCGTGTGAGAGTAGTATGACCTACCTCGGTTTATGGGACCCAAACAATATCATATCATGGATTGGTGAAATGAAACCACATCTGGACCAATACTACTCTTTTCACCCTTGCCCCGTCAATTAAAGAAAACACAGGGTACCTTATTGTTCCCTTCCGCCACCATGTACCAACAACTCGTGGGGTGGTAATGTTCCTTTTTTTCCTCCGTTCCAACAAGATGAAGCCTTGTCGGTGAAAGGGCACATAATGCTGTATCTGTTGTTTGGCAGCGATCTGTCGCCGTGCAAATTATTAACATTCAACGCATCGAGCCAGCACACCCATAAATGACAGACGCTAACATCAAACGGCATAGCCAAGGTATGAATTTTTTGTTCTTAGACTTAATAAACCTGTTATTCTATCACTTTTAGTTGCACATTTTCATGCAAAGTCACCTTGGACAACTACTCCCTTTTTATTTCAGATGAAGGTGATGATCTATTTCCGGTCTGCTTGCTCCAAGAGCATTTTGGCTTCTATCTTTTCTTCTCCTTGCTTGTGCTGTATTCAAGCTCCATGCTCCCATCCTCTCTAGGTACCAGATCAAACCCAGAGGGATCTTACATGATTGGGTTAGATTCAAAGCCATTATGGTGCACCTGTTCTAGGTCACCGATCTTTCAATGAATCCTTTCGTAAAAGCGCAAGCAAGAACAAAATAAAAGATAAGTTCCTAACAAGCAGGACATTACCATACCCCTTTCTGGTTTATCCCTTCCATCTCATTAAAATCACAGGTCCAAAGCGGAGATCCTACACGCTGTAGAAAAAAATTAAGATCATCCTCTATGGCCCTTCTCCTAAATAACTGACCAGAAGTGGGAAGAGATGTAAGAGAAAAAGTACTCAAAGGTAAGACTGGGGTTTTTGTCATTTGTACTCATTCAGAAATCTTGATGTCGTAAGTTGAAAGATTCATTCATATGGATAACAGCGCTTCAATTTCCCATGCTCACATTGAAATTCTCTATACATTTCTTGTTATATCTGGGATTGTTTATGACTAACCGTTACATTCACGTGTGAGTGATTGTGCAAATACAAATTATAACCCAAGATGAGCCTAAGGCAGGTTACTTTTATTAACTGTTAATGAAGTAGCATGCAACCTAACTACAGCTGCCCGTCTGTCTATGCTACAAGGATATGTCAGTTCCTTCTTCATCGGAAGTTGTATCGTATTTTAAATACGAAACATTCGATTGCTTTGAACGGAGCGGTCGGGAACAATTGCAGGTCGATAGTAACGCGAAGGATCATTATGAACTCGGCTAAATCTAACCTTCTCTCTATCTGTAACATTGATGTGCATATTCAAAGCAATGAAAATATGTGTATTTTAACATGCTCGCTATTACTGTATAGACCTAATCTTCGCCATTTCTTATGGCCCATGTAAAAATCACCTCTCTAGCGTGCAGAATTCCTCAGTAATAGCAAACATTGTACCGTTTGTTTCATCTTTATTCTTATGTTGGGTTTTGCCAATTGATAGAGATATAGATCGTACTTGCCCATGCTCGAAAAATTGTATGCTACTTCTTTCTCATTGGGTAGACAGGTACATGTAAGTATATATGCGATAAGCCGAGACCAAGTGCGCGATCCAAGCCTGTCTAGTGCCGAATTAAGGGGCGGGTTGTCGATTAGGGGGTGCAATTAACACGAGCCTGCCTTTGAAAAGAGATATATAATACAAAATGGGGAGTGGGAAAATTTCATATGCTAAGCACCATGCGAGTTAATACGATGACGCGAAGGTTAGTATAACATCTGCATTACTATGCGACTGGGGCTTTTACCAGAAACAGAAAAGAAGCTGTAGGGCAAAGCAGAACTAACCCTTTGCTATAGCGTGTTTGTCTATAAGAACAGTGTTGTTTTTTTCTTCTGCTCTTGTGCTATTTTTTTTTTCGCGAAATGTAGAAACAGAGAGACGGAGAATATAGAAGTCGTTGTCTGGACAAGTAACTACACGCGTTGGGTCGATCTAATGGTCGTAAAAGGAAACAGGTTAAAGGGGAATTATTCTAGAGGTTCTGGAGTCAATCTAGAGCAGAGTGTGTTTTAGTGAGGATATATTACTTTTTGAGTACAATCACGTTTTTCTTACTCAATTCCCAATGATACCCGACAAAAGGATGAGCTTTGTTGCTGTCCCCAATGCGGTGTCCCAAATATGAGCGTACACATAACCAAAAAAATTGCAATGTGCCAAATAGGGCTCCCGTTTGTTGTTTAAACCTGCTCCTTTCCTCGACCCTGCAAACACCCAATTCCCCTTCCCTTTTCTGCTTTCACACTATCTTTTATTTCCCTCTGTCTCTCTCTCGTTCTCTTCTTATTACACTCGTTTTTCCCTTCATTTAATCCTCTTTTTTCCCTCTTGTTTTATATGTCAACCAGCGTCTCATGGCTGGCCCCGAGACTGTCTATGCCATTCATAATTTTGAAGCTGAAAACGACGACGAAATCTCATTCTCGGCCGGTGAACCGGTGATTGTACTCGAGAAAGATGAGGGCTACGGTGACGGTTGGTGGCAGGTAACAAATGAGAAGCCCTAAATTCATAAGGAAGATGGAAACGATTCATAGTACCCGTCTTCCCTTTGGTTTCACTAGGGCCGTAATGTTCGAGGCGACGTCGGACTCTTTCCCATGAACTATACCTCACCACAGTGGCACGGCACAACCATGGAAAGAAAGATGGATCCGCTCGAAAATAGTCTCTCGAAAATGCCAATCTTACCTCCTTCGCCTCAATTACCTACACCTTCTACCTCCACCTCCACAAAGAAATCGCGCGAGCAGTTACCTCGTGCAAATTCGTTGTCCTCCCTTAGCTCTATCCAATCTCATCCAACATCCACGCGGCCAGTGTTGATTAACGCTCCTTCCTCAGCTTGCAAAAACTTACAACGACAAATTATCGCCTCCCTTGCATTATCTGACTTGCGCCATCGTTCTCCGGAAGAATGGGATGTCGATCAAGTTTCCATTTGGTTGGAAGCTATGGGATTTGGTACCATCGCAGCCAATTTCAAAGGTAAACGTCACACACAACTCTGACATGTTTGCATGACAAAGAGGACATCAAAATTCTGAAACATGGACATGTTCTGTAGCACAAGAAATCAGTGGTGATATCTTGCTTGAGTTAACTTTGGATTCACTCAAGGAATTGGATGTCAATACCTTTGGAAAACGATTCAAAATCCATAGTGCAATCCAAGCCCTTCGAGAAGTCATGGCTCGGCAACATCACAATCGGAGCATAAACAGCGCCGAGGTAAAATGCATACACTATCCGGTGTAACATTCGCTAATAATTTCATCTGTTTCTCCTTTTTTAAAATAAACATCATTAAGGAATCTATATCCACTGTCACTCAGCAACACGTTTATGGTCGTACTCACTCCCCGGAAGACGGGAGGCATCGGCATTCCCAACATCCAAAGTCGAGTCGATACCCCTTGAATGATGAATACTCCGTCTCCGAACGTGGATCCATTATTCCAACTTCTCAAGCCCGGCAAACGGATAAAGTTCATGATTATGGCTCCGTCGACTCCGCGTCGATTGAATACGACCCATCCCAACGAGAAGACATCCCATATTCAACTGACTCTGTTCTCCTGACAGAAAAACACGCCAATGAAAAGACTCTAAAGCAATCCTCACGGACACGTTCAACTTCAATAGGTGCTCGTCATCCTTCTCATTCCCATCCTTCGTCTGACATTGCACCAAAACGTAAAACGGTGAGACATACAAAGATTGTAACCATTTAAATGAAAAATTGACGAACAAGCTTTTTTTTCTCCTCGTTGTTCTTTAGTATGTCGACGTTGGCAGCACACACCATGATGAATTAAAACAGTATGTGAATTATTTGAGCACAATGAGATGGCTCGATAAACTGACTTCTCTTTTGCTTAAAAAAGGGCTGTTGGTCGTTACGATATCATGCGAGGCCCCTATACGCCTACATCAAAACCACAAAATATTTTACCCGTGGCCTCCAGATGCTCGGTGGATAGCATTTCTCAACGAGCCAGTTTTGTTGATGCTAATGTAGCACCAGATATGGAGGGATGGCTCCACAAACAGAGCGACAAGTACAAAACGTGGAACAAACGTTGGTTTGTACTCAAAGGCCCTAATCTGTTTTATTTCAAAAGTCCAAAGGTATTTGGAGACGAAATGCTTAATACTAATATGTCTCATCTTCCCGTGAAAAAACTTCTTAGGATGTCCGAATGAAAGGCATCATTAATCTCCGCGGTTACAGAATAATTAGCGACGACAGCATCTACGCTGGCAAATACTGCTTCAAGGCTCAACATGAAAGAGAACGAACTTTTTATTTCTACACAGAATATGAAATGGACATGAAGGCGTGGATAAAGTCCTTAATGAAGGCAACTATCTCCCGAGACTACAAAGGTGGATCAGTGGATAAAAAGTATATTTGTTTAACTCATGCTTTTGGATATTAGCTCCCGTCCTATCCTCAAGCACTATTCCTACGGTGACTTTAGATATGGCACGGCGAATGAAACCGCGACCACCCTCCATGATTCTCTATAAGAAAGAAAATCGGCAAACTTCTCGCCTTTCACCAATTGATCCTCGACCCGTTTCTCCCGTAGAGGATGAAGAGGATAACGAAGTCGACGCATATGAGGAAGAGGAGGAGCCACAGCCAATTGCCCGTTTGACCTTATCCGAGGATGAGCTATCACCCTCTCCTATTCCCAAAAGCCCCGTGGAAATACTGGAAGACAGAAACAAAAAGGATCAATTACAAGACTCCGGGTTCAATAGCACCCACCAGCGAATGCCGTCCTCTCCGCTTTATGGTAGATCCAGCAGTCCGTATTACGAGGATGAGGAAGAGGATCTCCGAGCCGGCGGTGTCCTGGACCGACCGGGCGGTCTTCGTCGTCTGACAGAGGAAAGTCAGTATACCCATGCCAACTGGACTGCGTCAGATTATATGGATTGGGTTAACCATATTGTGGACCAAAAAATCAACGATCTTGGGGAGTTCCGCACAGGAGAAGTCTTGATCGAACTCCTTGAACATCTCAGCGGTAAGGAGGTCCGTAGACCAAATGCATCTCGATCGGGTTCAGCCAGCATGCGTATGTTGGACAACATTGTCGCTGCCTTCAAGTTTATGGGTAGAGAAGGGATTGAGGTGGACGGTCGATATACAATCAAAGGTAAACTCAAAAAGAGCACCGTTCAGTGGTTGTTCTAACTGTAGGATGTTATTTATTCCATGCACAATAGATGTATTTGGTGGTAATGAAATCAAGATTATGGGGATGCTGGAGACCATCCGAGCATGGTCTCATAACTTTTTAAACGTACCTCAAGACAACAAAAAGGCTAGCGGTGGCACCTTTGGAGAACATGAACAAGAACAGCTTAGGGCACTGGAGGACGGTGTAATTGCTTTGTGATAATGCATTATTCTTTTTCTTTATTTTGTTTCATTTTTTTCTTTTCTTTACTACTTTATTTGTTTTGTTTGATAACTTAGTTTATAATGCAGTAACGTACATACTTATTAAAAAACAACAGGGGAGCACCATTAATTTTTTAAGCATCAACGGTGTGACCCAATCGCTACGAAATCCGAATCCCTTTTTGTACAGACCGTGTTTATTAAGGCATTTGTCCCACAGAGAAAGTTCTAGGCAATGGGTGACCAAAAAGGCAAAATGACAAGAACGGGATTAGAATGTAGAGGTTCCAAGCCAAAAAAAATCGTAGGTTAAAAGATATAAAAACCATGCATCTTGAACAAGCTTTGTTCGACCGTAAACAGACTATGACTTATCGCAAGGAGACATTGTATTACCTCTTCATGGATTATGCTCGAGGCAGTGTGAAGAATATCAGAAGAAAACAGATATATCTAAGCATAAAGTAAGCAAATGAATATATATACAATCAGAGGCTATATTGTCATCCAAGGAAACAAGAACAAAGGACATCGTAACTAGTACAGCTTTTGGTAATGTTAGTAAGTAGGAAGTAGCTTAATAGAAATAACTTGTGTATTGGTCCAACTTGGAAAAGGGTACAAAGAAAAAGTTATAAAAAGATAAACAATAGGTATGTAGGCAATACAAGGTTGCAGGAATCACAGTTTGCCTATTTCCAATTACCAGCTAGAAGCCAAAAATACAGGGTATTGTGTCCGCACATCAGCTTACAATACTCTTAACCGTCGCACATTGGCCACGTCCTAGTGAAAATACTGTGTCAGAGGTGAGTGAACACTACGAGAGGGTTCGCGCCAAATTCTATTGATGCCGTCCAGATTTAGCGATAACAGTCCATGCGCGAGATCTTCCGTCTATGCATCCGAGATCTTTTTCAGAGAAAAGGTCGGTCAGGAATGAACTATGCTGGTGTGTAGTTAAAAACATGGCATGCAACAAGACGGGCGCTTCATGGACGAACCGTTCTATTACCAGTGAACTGGATGTCGTCCTAATTAATACCACTTGTTGAAAACCCTTGAAACACGAATATGCATTGTCTAGTAATGTCATTAGTAAGGGATGCAGCATAGGAGATATTGAGATGTTTAAAGTAGACAAAGAATAAATCAATCATCCTGAAATGTATAATCAGTCCAATGCATACCTGGCATGCTGGTGCAGAACGGAGCCAACGAAAAGCCTATTCCTTCTTATTAAACAGCTTCCATTTTTTAAAAGCAGAGAACATATGTGTGCCGATATCATTGATAACTTGAAAGCATTTGCCTGGAATGAACAGTTCTATCATGAGAGACGCGGAAATGACAGCAAAACATAAAAAAAAGTGTCTGTATTTATTCAGTACGATGTAAAATATTTTTCGACATCAAAGTTGTAACGGACGTACTATGATGGCACGCATACGCTTGACCTTCTCTAAATGCAAAACCCTTATCAGCTCACTGGTTGCACAACGATCTATTTGCTTCGGAAACTGCCTTTTGCATGATTATCTTTTTGGCAAGTGCAACTTATCATTTTCAGTTATCATTTTACACTTTTTATTTTCCCTCGAAACAAAACAATAACTTGATATTTTGGTCCTTTTATAAATCATTAGAATGACAATGTCTTGTCTGTCTTAGCGAGAATTATAGCCCAGGTATTCAGCGACAACCCATTGGGATACGACTGTTGTCATGGGCGCACATTAACGGCGCTCCGACTGTCCGAATGACTCGCGCAAGAAGTAATGTGGCCAAGATAAGTAAAGGCTGGTTTTGGGATAGTGATCCCCATCTGCAGGATATATCTTATATCTGCGGTTGCATGAAAAAGAAATACACTCAAGAAAAGACAAAGAACTACGTATAAAAAAGGAAGAGAGAGCACCTGAGGAACGTGTCATAACTCCATCTGATAACGGAGGAGTACAGGATTCCTTTATTGACAACAGCTATCATCAAGGGAGTGACAAGTTACTGCATGTTCCATTGGGTTGCACAGCAGATTAATCATTCCCTGTAGGAATGACGCCAGTTTCCTCTTTATCCATCGCGTCTTTTTTAGAACTTTGTAAATATGGGGGGGCCTATCTTTTCTCCCTTTTCTCGCTCTTATACATTTAGGATATGGCATATCCTGTTGACGAATCCGCACCGTTATTAAAGCCAGTTATGCAAAAAACAAAAGAGGATAGGGCTGGTACCTATGCTATTCGTCTTGGATTGGCAATCTTTGCTACTTTAGTCCTCTCTGTCCTTGTACGTGTCCCGCTATCTATTTTTACCTTTCATCCACTCTTGATTACTCTTTTCCTGATCTCTCTTACAGAAGGTAAAAAGACAAAAGGGAGGGAGATTGATATGGAAGAGAAAAAGAAGGAATTCCTCATAGCATCGAAAATTAGGTGTACATCTACTGCAAACGACCAGCAGTCCAAGAGAAAAGGCACAAGGTCTTCGAAGGCATCTTTTTGTTCAAGCCTTGGGTTATACCTTTGCTATCTTGGGTTTCGGATTCATTGTATACAACAAGATACTCCATGAGAGCGATCATTTTACATCGTACGTCCAATATCTAGAGAGAAAAGGGTTTCAAGGAAAACGTCAATAACCCATGCATCTGTCCCTTTCTTTTTTTTTCTTCATAGGGCTCATGGACAACTCGGATTGACCATTTTTTCACTGTTATTAATTCAAGTAGGCTTTGGATTGACGATTGCGTATAATGAGAAGGCAAAAAGGTGGTGGAAATATCACCGTATCTCAGGCTATGCGCTGGTTGTCTTGGCGTGGCTGACAGCCCAGCTGGGTGTTCGTGCTGATTACATGCTATCCAATCTATGGTCATCTCATCTGCTTTGGCTACATTGGTTAGCTTTTAGCCTTATAGCGGGTGGTCTATTTGCCCGTATTCGGCTCTCAAAGTGGGGTCAATGGTTTAATCATAAACAATAAGAAATATAACTATATACTACTCTTTCCATGCTGCTTTTTTTTGTTGATGGAACGCCCGGCCTGCCGCGTACCTACTATGGTTTTCTTGCAGTTCGGATGGGGTTGATTATATCTACCTATTCTTTTATGTTTATTACATGAGCATGGCCTAGCATCCTAGGTATTCTGCTGTAGGTTAAACCAACAGTAATTAACGGTACCTTTCTGTTGTTCTAAGGTCTTCAGGAGGAATGCTTAAACAGGAAAAAAGATGTAGTTACAGATCCTCCATGCTGGCTTTTAAAACTATCCGTCAGCAGAAGCTTGACTCTCTCAGTTAGAACCTTGTCTGTCTTTTTTTCTTTTCCCGAGGACGGGGATTATCGTCTTTCAGTGGCCCATCATTTTCGAATCCATTGTACTTGCGCTTGTTCTCTGGAGAGCATTTGTTGCGACCATTGTCTCAACCTTTGGCATCCGCAAGGTATCAGCCAGGGAACGCCGGACAAGCATCTTGCTTTCTTGGGAACGCCAACGTTTCGACATTGACTTTCGAGAGTTTCGTCATGGCTTTGATCAGGCCACAGTGAAGGATCTGAAGGCAAAATGCAAAGAGGTCACGAGTATACCCATTTCCACCATGAGGTTGAAAGTTTCTGGAGGTGAAGAAGGAAAACCATGGCGCGTATTGTCCTGTTCTCTAAAACGACAGATTTACCTTTTCTGGATTTATAGCAAATATCAAAGATGATACGGCGACATTGAAAAGCTGCGGTGTACATACCGGTTGCCTAGTTGAACTTAATGGAGAAAAAGCAGATGTAAAAAAGAGAATAGACCATGACAATGTGGGTCTGTGTTACTGATTAGGATTATAGGAGGAGGAAGTACAACAAACGGTGTCCGGGAATCCAGAAGAATATGGATTAATTGTTCGTATCAGCAAGGTGCTCGATCAATTAAATACGGATATACCAGAAGATATCCGGGGATTTGAGGAAATGGTGGCCAAGGGTAAAGATGGAGAGACATTAACTGAAGTGGAGAAGAAAAAACTGCAGGACAAGGGTGTCTATTTATCGGAAAAGTTAATGCTGGCATTGATTACGTTGGATGCAGTGGAATGCCCCATAGAATTTGAGACAGCAAGGCAGGAAAGAAAACGAGGTGTAAAACGTGTACAACAGCTATTAGATCAAGTCGATGGAATTCGCGCCAGTGTGCGAAAATTGATTTGAATAAACCAATCAATTTTTCTTTGGTTTCTTTTAAACCTCTTTGTCTTTGTTTCCTATTAAAAAAGAAGTGGCATACGAATGGTAGCCATGCATTCCTGGCCATTCGTCATGGTACCACGATGGATCGGCTTGCGATCATGGTGGCGTCCTGTCATGTGGCAGGTCCGGAGAGCATCTAGCACCATTTTGCCAGCGGTCTCAAAGATCGAGAGCGGACCACGTTTGCGGTCTTATCAACAAGAATGTATCGATTCATGCCTTGGGCGACTTGCTCAAGGAGACCGTCGGCAAGTGGTATCTCTTCCTGTTGGTAAAGCTGTCAATAGCAAACAAACCCTTGTTATTTTGTACATTGACAAGGCATTTTTTGTAGGCAGTGGAAAAACAGTGAGAAAAGCTTTTCCTTTCTTGGAGGGCCTTCTGTATCAATTGTTATTTTGCGCATTTTGTTTTTGCTAGGTTGTAATGTCCAATCTTATACCTCGTGTACCGAACCCTACACCTTATGCTACCAAGACCTTGATCCTCGCCCATCGTTCCGAATTACTCGAACAGGCTCAGCGACAAATACAGTTATTTAATCCCTCTCTGGTAAATAACAGATAACCTAGCTTACATAGTACAAAGACATCCTTATTAATATGCGTTTTTAAGCGAGTTGATATTGATCAAAGTCGCAGGAAAGCAGACATTGAAAGTTCAGATGTTATTATCGGTTCTGTGCAAACTTTAGGACGAACAGGTTCAGCGCGTCTCGAACAGTACGACCCTTCACAATTCAAAACGATCATTATCGACGAGGTAAATTAAAAAAAAAAGGAGTAAGGGATGGAAGATGAGGTACAGATGACCAAAATACAATATTCCATGTTTGTATCAGGCTCACCATGCATCTGCCTCTACCTATAATCGCATTCTGGATCATTTCGGTGCAACCAAAAGCGATTCGCATATTTTCCTATGGGGATGTTCCGCAACAGTGCGTCGACATGATGGAATTAGTCTGGGCACAATTTTTGGAGACGTGACATTTCATATGGATTTCCTTTCCATGATTGAAGCAGGATGGTAAAGACAAAAGGATGATAAATAGAACGTTGAATTTTCACTGACAATATGTGGTGTGTCTGTAGGTTATGTCCAATGAAAGTCACCACTGTGGCAACCAACACCGATCTGAGCAAGGTAGCAACACGTTACGATGATTTCCAGCAAGCCCAGCTTTCCCAGGCTGTTAATGTGGAGGAACGGAATATGATCGTTGTCAACACATGGAAAAAATACGCGCAAGAAAGAACGTGTACTTTGGCTTTTGCAGTTGATATGGCACATACTCTAAGTTTATGCAACGCATTCCGTAAACACGGAATCGAAGCCGAGTTCGTCACTTCCAAAACACCACAGATTGAACGATACTCATTGCTTGAACGGTTTCGCAATAATCAATTCCCCATACTTGTGAACTGTGGTATCCTCACCGAGGGCACTGATATCCCACGCATCGACTGCATCTTGATGGCCCGCCCGACGCGATCCAGTGTTCTATTTCAGCAAATGTTTGGTCGAGGCATGCGCTTGCATCAGGATAAGACGGATTGTCTGGTCATCGACTTTGTAGACAATTTTGAAACCAAAGGAAGAGACGGTTTAGTCACCGTGCCTACGTTGATGGGTCTGGACCCTAAGATGATACGGGAAGGTAACGTTGCGCCCGGAAGGGACAAGGTTTAAATGTGAAATGCATGCATTAGGCGAAGACGTGTTAGAAATGGAAAAACAATCTATTGAACAGGAGAAGAAGCGAGATACCCCTCAAGGTTAGACTTGATATAGACTTTAGATGATGCATGTGCATGAATTGATGAGCATTTTTGGTTCAGTTTTACCGTTGGATAAGGAAATCTCGGACATCAGCAACTTCTTAGATAACCAGATCACACCGTATGGGATCAAACTCAAGGTGACCGAATACGACGATTTGGGAGAGTTTATGGTGGATTGTTCTGGTTCTCCTGGATTAAGAGCTACATCATCCAACTCCTGGGTTGCTATTGGTGAGAACCGTTGTGCTCTATCAATTATGACCAAAGGAACTATTCTGTTGGATAGAAAGGACGGTATCTGGCAGGGTGAGTTTTTGCCGGAGACTAAGAAGCGCGGCAAGCGTAAAATTTACTGGCGGAAGCAGAAGTTACCTTTAAGGGCAGATACGCGTAATGCGGCGATCCACGGAGCAGATACTTGGATACAGCAAAAGCTTCTGCAAGAAAAAGCGACACATTTATTATCTGTCATCAGCCGATATGCACGTTTCCGCAAGCAGCCTGCCAGTGACGCTCAGATGAAAGTTTTGGCAGGATATCATTTTGATGCGGAACTCACAAAAGGACAAGCTATGGATCTCTTTACACGAATCAAATATGGGCAAGGCAAAGTATGGCGAGAAGAACTGAAACGTCTGAAAGAAAAACAGCTTGAAAAGGAAAGAAAACGGATAACGCTGCTACGTATGTAGCCAATAAAACGAAAAAAACCTTATGTAGCCAGTGTATATACTCTACGAAAATTGCCAACCAGTCGAATCACGTACCACAGCAAGTTCACTTTACGAACCCAGATATGAGCAGGAAGTCGTGATACCGCTGTTAATCGAGATAGGGCGGTGAAGTTTTTGTGTTTTGGCAACAGAGAGGCCGGGTTGAGGGATGCTTTGGATGTCGAATGCAATAGGAGTGTCGTGAGGAGGACAGTGCGTTTTCGCGTTGATGGTGTGAAAAACGAGGGGGTACGTTGATATGGATGATATGGATGACATGATGTTTGTACTTGTGATGGACGATGATAATGATGCGAATAAGGATAATAGGCCATAATGGGCTTGGAGGTGAGGATGCTAGTGGTGGGGTTGTTTCTCTGTCGAAGGTCTTTCTGTTCCCACTGACGGATGGTTTCAGTCAGCTGATGGATGGCTAAGGTCAACCGCCATTGACTGTGAAGATACCGTGTACGTTGTTCTATTCGTCGATCCCAACTCACATCGATTCCTTCGTCATCGTCTTCGGGAAACGGTCGTGGATAGATTTCGGGTCTTGTGCTCAAGCTGTTCGTGGCTTCCTTTATCAAATGCTCTAGTGAGGCATTGATCCAACTGAGACCATCGTTTGTGTCACTTGATTCATGATCATTTCTTAATTAGAAAGAAAAAAGCGGATTTTCGCTGTGAGCGGTCTTTTCGTTCTTCATCCGTCGACCTTGACCAAACTTACATGATTTCCATCTCTTTCTGATGTAAACGTTCGAGCAGTAACTGTTGGGTGTTTTCCAGTCTGAGATAAGATAAAGCGAATCCATAATGAGTACGTGCTTTTTTTTTGTTTCTTTCTGGCATCGCACGTTCTAGGACATGCGTTTATCTTGTCTTTCATTTCCCCTTACCGAATGCATCGATCCTTGACATCCTGAAGCATGGACTGCGCATCATTGATGGCACAGTTCATCTCATGAATCATCTCATCTGTCTATACTTTTTGAAATTTGAGTTACTGACTTGGTGATGAGAACCAACCATGGTAACCATGGTGTAGACCGGTTAGGAGGATGAGTTTACCCTGCTTAGCCAGTCATCTTCTTGGGAGGAGTCTACAGCACTGTAAGGTGGTGGTGGAGGTGTCCATAATCGATCAATTAATATTGGCATTTTGTTCTTAATATCATAAAAGGTGTTGGAATGGGTCATACAAAGGTTATTGAAAGAAAAAGAAAGGATACACGAAACAAGGTGCGATTAAACTCCACGCAATTTATTCGGGTGGGGCGGGATTCGGAGAAATAGAAAATAACCATAACGTCCGATGCGAATTAGAGTTTGTTGGTAACATGTAGACATTATGCGGGTTCCTATAGAAATAATATACTTCTCTCCTTTTTTTACGTTTATGCACAAACTGTACAATCCACATAAAAGGACAGAGCATGACAAAATAGTATAGCGTGCTTTTTCCCGTTGCAGTGTTTTTGACACTTCAAGATGAGGGAAGTCTTGTCAGATGCCAACTCCGCCAGATCAGGGCCTCGGCCAAGTTCACCCTGTACGAAAAAGGGGGGATAAAAAACAAGGAAGGTAGCAAAATAAGCAGCTGTCGGAATCTTCCGAAGATAAAGCTATTTGCATACGATAGCATCAGTCCAGTAATGAGACAAGTTGTCCTTTTTGATTAAGTTCCGAAAATGAAAAAGTAAAGGACAAACTATGTTATGCATGTCACTATTTGCTAAAATGAAAGCAAAACGATAAACGTTTATCTGCGTCGTTCGTTATGAGAAGAACGGTAACAACTATACACAATGCCGATAAATAGCAAATAAAGCATCCGACATTGTATGTTAACCTTATCTTGCTATCTCCACTTACAAACTTCTTCCTTTTTTCCCCGCAGAATGCGTATTTTTTCATTCGGTCGCTATCTCATTCAAAACAAAGGCATCGAACGAGCTTATGTCAATGTGGACAAATACATACGCATACAGGTGCACGTACACGCACACGCATTTCTAAGTGACAGCACTCGGGATTCGACACCGTGGCGCATGATAGGCCACTTGATCATACTTTAATATTTTGCAACCATTCAACAATGTGTTGGGGTAAAATCTCGTCAAGCTCGACGGCTGATGTGTCGTAGGATCAACCTTTTTTTCTTTTCCCGTATTCCATATTACGGTTTGATCGTAATCTTCGAACTTTAAAGAGAAAATCTCTCGTGATTTGCAGTGGGAAAAGTCTCAGCAAATGCTAGAATCAGAGGAATACCATTGTTTACTAAAGCAGCAAATTCTTGTCTATTGATGTTAAATATCGGATCGGGATTACAAAGAGCGTCAGCTTTTGTTCAGGGCATTTGTTGATGAATGCAATGGTTTGCTACTTTCGGGAAATAGAGTTCTTGACCGAGCCATGCAAAAGCAAATGATCAAAGCGAATTCGACGTCAAACAATGGTAGCAGCATGTATCGCTATTAGGTTTATGCGACCTGAGAAATTGAAAAAGGTTGCTGCTGGTTTGAGATACAGTAGGAAGCCTAATATGGTGAAAATCAATCATCGTTGTTTTGGGTATGACCTTCTGTGACGTACTGTATTCCCGAAACTAAGGTCGCATCTTGCAAGTTTACTCGGCGCAGTTGAAAAACTGAGCTCGACAGTAACCGTACGATATCAATTGTTGTGTTGTAGGAGTTGGAATTGACCATTTCTTTAACCAGTCTGTAACTCCTCTCCAAGCATATCCATTTAACGGTGAAACAGAGTTCTATCCTGATATTCAATGACACATACCAAGTACCAGACATAGAAACCCTATTTACTTGATTTGTGAATTATTTTTTGCGCTTTTGGCCGTAGCGTTGTCGCTCAATCTTCTGCTACTTTGGTCTGGCAGACATTTAAAGAGCATTAGCTTTTCTGCCTTGATGGAATACAGAATGATCATTATAAAAATAACTATTCCGTTATGCATATAATAAGGCGAGGTAAGAAAACACTGATGCACCCGATATATCCATGGAGATACCAAAGCTTGTACGACAAATCGTCCTATGCATCCGACATTCAATTTCTCAGGCTACCGACGTTTAATTTGAGAGAAGACGACATGCCCACTAAGAAGAGTGCAACATCGATACCTGGAAATACTGCTTACTTTACGAGAATTGACAGGGCACAGTGGTTTCCCACAACGGCCACTTGTTCCTTTCCTTTGTTTTGGCATTGATTCAATGAGACTTCTTTGCATGTCCGCACTTACTGTGCCAACTACCTAACTCCGGCGAGAGGTAATTATCCTTCCTCGCAAATTTTGACTAACGAATGCATAATGATAAACGGCGGTAGAAGAGGAAATCATATCAGACTTTTCCTTTGAAACGCCCAGTGTATGCACTATTGGACATAGGAACACACTGCCCTGTTCCCCTGTGATCCATACATGTTCTGTCAAAAATGTTTTCCTTTTGCAGCCTGAGTATACGACCATCTAGTATAAATGTCCGTACTACGAGGATACAGGGATAGTTGAAAACTCTGTAGTTTTATGCTTTCTTTGACTTGGACGGAATAGGGCAATACTGAGAGGGTACTTTTTTTTTTTTTTGCTTTCAGCCATTCCACTCAGCCATAGCTTTTAAGCCAATGTTACCCAGATCCGGCTGTTCTATTTTTGCACTTCCTATCAGCCTTGTGGCTCGTTCTGTTTATTCACTTCCTCTCTTTCTTACCTCATGGCAGAAGACGATTACGATTATTTGTTCAAAATCGTTATCATTGGCGATTCTGGTGTCGGGAAGTCCAACTTGTTATCGCGTTTTACGGTATCACTTTCTAACTCTCCTGAAACACTCAACTAACGAAGGGTGCGTACGTGTATAGAATGACGAGTTCAACTTGGAATCCAAAAGTACAATTGGTAATGAACAACAAAATACACTGCGTTTTCGCTCTAAAACATTTGTTCGTTTGAAGGTGTGGAATTTGCCACGAAGAATATAAAGATCGTAAGTGGTATTTGACTGTCGATATGGAACTTTTCTTTATATTCATTAACGACGGACTAGGGCGAGCATACCATTAAAGCACAGATCTGGGATACCAGTGGCCAGGAACGTTATAGAGCAATTACTGGCGCGTAAGTAGTCTGAGTGATGAAAGGGAATGGGGAAAAGCTGAAGATCTATCTTAACAAAATCCAGTTATTATCGAGGAGCTGTTGGTGCACTCTTAGTTTACGGTAAGGGACAAAGGACTGCCACACCAGGCTAGCTGATTTGACATGGGGGGACATGGTAGATATTACACGTCAATCATCATTTAGAAGCATCGATCACTGGTTGAAGGAATTACGCGACCATGCGGACCACAATATCTCGTTGATGCTTGTCGGTAACAAGTCCGATTTGTCAGAAACATCCCGCGCGGTGAGCACCTACGAAGCAAAGGAGTATGCGGCCGATAGCGAAATGCTGTTCTTCGAAACTAGTGCTTTGGATTCTACCAACGTTGAAAAGGCGTTCCAGACAGCGTTCGAACACATTTATCAAGCCGTACCAAAGTCGGTCGCACAAGATGGAGCAGCCGTTGGTAAGCCAGGACAGAACACAATTAAGCTCAGACCACCAACCAGCAACTTCAAAGAGGACGAAGGTGTGGCTCAGACTCAGGCAAAGGCGGGTGGCGGATGCTGTTGATTCTTTGTGTTGTAAATATTGTCAAAATCAACAATAACTAAGGCTGGATCATAATGGGGTACCAACACCCGAGTTACACATTAGCTCTCTATCCCATCGATAGCCAACAAGCAACGTTTTTTTTACTATTAAGCAGTGCATATACATACACTATCTTTCTGTCATATTCTACCCAACTATATAACCATTTCTTTAACTGACTGTTTTTGCCACGAAAGAACATCACTGTATTTGCAGTCCATCATCATACAACTTCTCTTATAGATAATAAGGATGGAGTATCCTCATAGCTGATATGGCTTTGAGTTATAAGTTGCGTTCTTCAAAAAAGAAAAAGTCCAACTGGGCTTGCCACTGTAAACAATCTGCTATTTAACGTTGCAAAAGATATCTACATCCTAACAAAATGTAGAAGGATATCGAGACAGTTGACTACAGTATGTCTCATGGTTTGATTTCAATATCTTGGCTTCCTTCCCTTTGTTTTCATATGTAAGCCGATCGAGTTAAATTCAATCATTTGTTTTAGATACGACCCACCATGCAACTACCATGTTTAACGGAAACGGCTTTACAGAACTATGACACAAGACAAATTCTCAATTGATACGACATTCGATGGAATATGATCATAATGATAAAAACTATATCCAAATTAAGAAAAAAGTAATTTATAGAAATAGGTCCATTCTTCTTGGGCAAAATGGTCCATAACGCTACAGGGTTAAGTTGATACCTCCTATGGACAATGACCAAGCCCGTTCCTTGATGGAAATCCAGTACATATCTCAGCTGTTTACCCGGATCAAACGGGTCAGATTCGAATGCTGCTTTTTACAGCTACACCGAATCGGATACAACAGACGATGCAATCATGGCAAACCTTAGTACTGAGTGTAGGCTTGGCTGGCTTGGCTGCGCAAATCAAAGTCTTGACTCAACATCGATGAGATATCTTGCGACTTATAATCGTCGTAATCGTAAGCAATTGAATCCTGAGTTAACAAACCCTGTTGACTAGCCATCATTCGCAACCGATCACTTTGGGATAGTGCAAGGCCAATCGAGGTCTGACTGCTATAGATATTTTGTGAGGCATCAGATTGCCATCCAAAGCCGCGACTTGCAGCGGTTGACATTCCCGGGCCGTAACGACCAGCTGCCGAATTGTCAGCAGCATTGACAGTCTTCTTTCGGTTGAATACACTGGTCTGGGACAAGTCCTGAGTGAAAGGCCCACTGGCAGACGGAATAAACGGAATGCTGAATTGCGAGGATGGAAGAGACCCGAGTTCCGATGGAATATAACCAACAGGATCGTGTGTTTGCATAAACTCAGCTCCATAAGCCCGGTTACCTCGGCGGTCTATACAATGGTTCAGAATACGTGCAGGAAACGAGGGAACAAAATAAATCTTACTTTCTGCAGCAGAAGGTGCTTTTGCAAAAGCTTCTCTGGCATCAATCTGATGAGCAAGACCCTGTCGAAACTTGTCATCTTTCTTGTACGCTTTTCGTGGGCGACTGAACTGAATCATCGACACACGGAGATTATTGAGCGCACCGTCAACAAGACATCCTTTCTCTTTGTAGTGAACCAGTAAGTGATGCCACAGAGGATGCTATCATGTATAGTACGTGAGAAGACAAATCCAGACTGACAAATGCTAACGTATTACCTTGCTCAAAATCTTTGGATTTCCAAGGATTACAACGCCGTATTTCGCACGTGTAAGAGCGACGTTCAATCTTCTAGGATCACTCAAGAAACCAATACCTTGATGCTCATTGCTTCTCACACAGCTGAGGATAATGTAATCTTTCTCACGTCCCTGGAACGCATCCACGCTTGCTACTTCAATTTCCTTATACAAATCCTTACGTAAAGACCCGTTGAATTGCATATATTGGACGATGTATGATCTCTGGCCTTCATAAGGAGTAACAACACCGATTTGAGATGGAAGAATACCAGCTTTCATAAATCTTGTAACGATCTTCTCACAATTCGAGGCCTCGGTGCGATTGAGATAAGATGTTCCTGAGGTCGATATTTCCTCGTTGCCCAAGTTAACATAAAACATCATTGGAGTCTCAGGAACAGGCCATGGAAAATCGACACTTTTTCGGAGACGTTCTTGCGTCGTAATACCATTCTGAAGCGTACCCTCGTAGAACATGTTACTAGGGAATTCCGAGAGGCAAGGATGCATTCTATATTGCACTTGAAGTCGAATAGGTCGAATACCCAGGATCACCAATCTTTCAAACAAAGACTGACAAAGACCAGCACGCGCCGCTTTCTTATTCATGATGACAGGACCTAACTGCTGGTGATCTCCCACAAGAACAACTTGCTTGCATCCAAGAACAAGGGGAATCATACACTCAGGCTCCGAAGATTGCGTTGCCTCGTCGACGAGTACCGTACGGAACTTTAACTTGGCCACTCTAGGATCGCCCGCACCTACACAGGTACAACAGATAACATCCGCTGTCTGCCATCATGTTATCAGAGTATATCCTTTTCCACTGAAAATACTTCGTTACCCACCTGTAGGATTTGCTTTTCGCAAGCTCGTTTCAGTGACTTATATTTCCTTTCATCCGAAGCACTCAATTCACCCTGTTCTCGTTTCAACTGGATCAACTTCTGCAGTTCCACATTAGTGTCATTGTTGCGAACTTGTTCGTGGAGGGTCAAGAAAGACACCGGAGAATCCAACTCCTCCCTTGACTTGGCTGTAATTCGAACCACTTTCAGCCCTGTCTGGTGAATTTTCTCAGACAGCTGATCCACAGCGACGTTGGATGGTGCACACACAAGGACTTGACCTGGGTTCATTTTTGCTAAATGATAGACGATGGATGCTGAAGTTACTGTCTTTCCTGTGCCGGGAGGTCCTTGAATTAGGCTTAATGGCTTTTGCAGAACTGATTTTACTGCATAAACTTGCGAGTGATTCAACTCGGGCAGATTTGGTGCGGAGAACCTGTAGTTCGTTGTTTCAGCCTGGAATACCTACCATTTCGCAACCCTTACCTTTTTGGCATCTGCGTTTTCAAGACCTGAGGCTCTACATCATGACCTAAGAGTCGATGGTAAATATATCCACTGACACTAGTTTCATCAACAGCAAATGTCCTCATAGCCAACTGCATGCGGTCGAAGCTAGTTGATTTCCACACGAAATCAACGGAGAAATTATGAGTACATTGGATTGGTACTTTATCAGTACGTCGAAGCTCAAGAGCAACCTCATCGCTGACGTCTACCATATTGTTAAAGATCATAAACAACGGCCTCATAATATACATACTGTTTGGAATCTTTATCACATGGCCAGTAGCATCCCATGGATCATGCAATTCGCCGCGGTATCTTAAACGCAGTTCGTCTCCAACCGCCAATTTGACTTCGCCCAGTTCAAGTTTCGGGAAATAAAACCAAGCGACGTTCTTCTGATTCAGTCCAACATCCCAACGCACCACGATATTATCACAAGTCTACAGATACAGATAAGTATCCAGGCCTGTATCTTTTGCTTAAAAGGTAATCACCTGTGATTCCTTCAGTTTCTTATCGTAATCAGCCTCCAACTTAACGAGTGGTCCCAAAATGTTTTGATATTGATAAGCATCTTCATATCGTAGCAACACAGGATGGGGTTCGTCGTCTACACCAGGTTTCTCTAAGTCCTCCAAAGTAGCTTCGCCATTATCCTTCCATAATTCCTCCAACTTGTTGATCTGGGTAGAGGTGATCTGTCTTGCTCGTAGCTGTTCCTGTTCAGAAGGAATCTTGACCAGCCATGTCAGAAAACAACGATCATCAATAAGTGGCATCCATTGAGTGGTATCCCAGTTCATATCTTTCGAAGAGGGTACTGCCGCACAAGGTTGTCTGAATATCGTACATAAGTTTTACTAGTCATGGTGTAAAAGCCACTATAAGTACCTGCATAAAAGGACTACTACCGTATCACTTTTTGCCGGGATAAAGCCCAAGAGAAATACGTTGCGACAACCACAATTATAGCATTCCAGTACGGTTTCTCCAAGCGGTGATTCCTGATGAAGCACAACTTCTTTATGCTTGGCACGCACCAAGTGATTGATGATATGCGATCCTGATGTATTCCCCCTCGAGTTACAAAACCATCTGTCGCATGTGACGCATTTAACTACCGACGCAGGCGAGTGAATACCACAATATTTGCAGGCATGAGGTGCTAGTTCTTTTTCCTCCGCTGGAGTAGTCACTTCACCAAATGCGTCAAAATCTTCGGTGTCCTCAAACTGGAACTCGTTTACGAAAGAAGTTGTTCCATTAGCTTTTGCATTTTCACCTTCATCGGTCGGCGCAGCAGCATCGAGGGACAAGGAAGCTAACGAGAGACCGTGATCGTGATCGTGTTCATGATGCCCAGTTTGCGTCTGCGTAAAATCGTTGTAATCGTATTGCGAAGATTGTGTGTCTACAGAATACTCTAAATACGTATAATCATCTTGTGAGGCGACGTCGAAATGATCCATTATGAAGAAGCTTTGACTGCGTCGTGAGGCAAGCTGGCCAGTAATTTATAGCTGTGACTGTTAAACTGAGAGATCAAGAGCAAGCCAATCAGTTTGGGAAGGGCAATACTTCGAATTATGGTCTACTGCTGTATAGTATAACGGTAACAGAGTACTAGCAGAAGTAACAATATCTAGATTATGCGTTTGTAAAAAGAAAGACACGAGTTATTTGCAAGATCTTGAGAGCCGGATATACAGTAGGTATGAGGTATAAAACGTCGCGGAACCCTAACGGAGCATGCCATATATCGCACAATGCAAGACGTTGAAAGATCAAAAGATATTTAACCTCTGGTTTTTCGCTGGCCATTACTAAGATAACTCTGACGAGATATTTAGTCAAACAAAATTGAAACAGACTTCTTACCTGATATTTGGAACTTGGTAAAGCATTTCCTATTCAAACAGCGCCATTACAGTGTTGTAAATGCAGCCTACTTTTACTCTTTTTTTTTTCTTTGTTCTGTTTGTCATTCCGTTCCTTTATAGTGCTATTGTGAGGGCAAAAGTAATCAGCTATGAATGTCGCTGGCAAACGTAGCCAGGCAGCTGGGGATAATCACCAGGAACACGTCTACTTTCAAAGCAAACGACTCAAGATCTCGGATTCGGAAGATGTATTTGCAAACCATCATAATGGTTCTGATGTCCTTTGCGAAACCAAGGCCTACAGAGTTAACCGACGGTGTAATCTTCCATACACTTTGTTGCATTTAAGCGATGAGGCATCCAGTAATTATCGTGTAAATATATCCTTCATACCTGATTAATATACGATTATGACAGATAAAGGCGTTCTTCCTTTCACCTACGCTTCTTGGAACGAAAAATACATAGTAATGGCATATAAAGAGAAGATAGTCCTTTATTTACAGGAAAGACAGGTACATGTGATTGATGTCGAAGTACCCTATCTCACTTTTTTACGCCTCGCATGACAGTCCAAAGATTCTATGTCTCAACCAGTTACTTTCAACTTACCAGCACCGTCGACCGAGGATATTCCGCCATTCGTTAACCTTATACTTGGTGATAAAGAAGATAATCTAAGTATATTGGCAACCAGTGGAAAGGGCGAACTTAGATTCTGGAACAGCTTGGTCAATTCAATGGACGCGCCGGACGTATATTGTTCTCACCAGTTACACTTACAGACCGGTGACTCAGTTACACATGTTGCACATCTGCCAAAGAAACGAGCTGCAATAGGCACAGCACAGGGCGAAGTTTATCTGATAAGCATTGCCGGCGGAGATGACAATCCCATTTTGCGGGTTTCTTTGTTACAAGAACATAACCATATGCAGCAACATCTTACGTCGTGGATACCATCATCAGTCCTTTCTCCCATTTTTTCGACGTTTCTACGCACAAAATCCAATCTTACAGGAAGAGTGATTAGAATCATCAATCATTCTACGAGGTACGCTTTGAAAACAGCTTATGCAGCCGATAGGTTATATTCAATTCAGTGTACATACAGTGATGTCATTGTGGTTTTAACTTCCACTGAATTGCAAACGTGGGATATTGCGGATCAAAACGCCGTGCAGGTAAGGCTTACTTAACTATAGGTTTAAATTTTGATATGGATGAGCTTTGATCATAGCTCGTGTCCAGACTGGATATTGTTTCACCAATTAAAGCCAAAGTGGCACAACGGCTATTATCAACAAGTAACATTGATAATGTCAAAATCCACGTTCAAGATATCGCTCGCCACAGGTATGCTGACGATTCGTAGAAACACTGGAATTTATTAGTGGTCTACTAGACTGGAGGGATGGGCTGTTCTCGTGTCATATCATGTTCCAGAAATGGGTGAATATTGGCAGTTTGCGGTGGTTATACTTGAAAACCGCACAAATAGCGAAGCATCGACTCATACCGTTGAGGCACGCAACTCATTTGAAGCACAGAATGAAGTTGTCGATGCGTTTTCGCTTCCATGTTCGGTGGTAGGTTGCAAGAAATATTCGCAAGAACAAGCTGATGTAACTGCATGCAGACTTTGAAAGCTGTGAAAAAGCGACCAACCCTCTCTGTATCGGAAAGCGGAACAATCGCATTCGTCACTGTAGAGGACACCGTTGTCGCAGTATCTATTAGCCGTGAATCAGGCTTCGAAGAACAAGTCGTTCTCAAAAAATCAAGAAATGATACAGTTCTTTACACTGTCATTGAAGAGTCGAACCTGCCGATATACGAGATGGATCGATATACTACTGCATGCATTTTCACGGCCAAAAGCGGAGTACTAGAGTTCCGAATTGACAACTATCAAATCAAGGCACCTCGATCTCAAGGGTAATTTGTATAACTAATAGAACGTAAGCAACGAACTAAATGGTTTGCTCTAGAAACATATATTCTGATTCGGATGGAGAGGATGATACAATGGATCAACAGGTAAAACTTAGCTCGTCGCATTTGCATCGGTAGTTAATTAACTTGATCGGCTAGACTGATCGCGCAACTAGTATACTTAAATCTCGTTTAGAGCAAGCCGTTATCTTCGATTGTTATGATGAGCAAGACGGTAATACACGTGCAAGTCAATATGAAGTTGAGGTAACTAATATTTCATGGACACCGCGGGTACCACTTACAACAATTCTCTAACGAGCAGGACGATGAAAGACTGGTGGACCTACAAAGGATAAGCAAGGTAAAACTTAAGTAACACTTTATTTGTTTCTCATGCCCTTTGTCTCAGACGCCGTTGTCATTCCCACTACAACCTGAAGTCGGCCGTGGTAGTATAAGAGACGCTACGCTTCTTCTGAGCGAAGAAATTTTGAAGAAAGGTACAATAATATAACAATATGCCATGAGATCATCTTTTTCACAGTTAAAGTGTTTCAGGCATTCGATCTATGTTAGAGAGTAAATCCATCGGTAGTTTTCTTTCTTTAAGACTGCAGTACCTCTCAAATATAGCCAAGGCTTTGGAAAAGAATGAATTGTTACAGAAGGTACATGTGACGGTATTAACTTTCAAATACTCATCAAACAATAGCTTGAAATCGAGGATCGGAAGACGTTATTAGCTAATGCAGAATTAAGTAATATCTCTTGTGCATTGTGGAAATTATATCTCGAGAGAAAGTATGTTGATAAACAGAGGATTGCTGTTACTAATTTACTTCTGAACTTCTATCAGGCAGCAGGGCGATGACAATTATACTGTTCACAAACAAATTTGGGTTGAAGCCATCAAGGCTACATGTGATTACGATGAACATATTGATGACAATGAAATTGTTGAAGATTTTCTTAAAAATAATGTAGGTCGGCGATGGTTAGAAATGATTTATTCAATTTTCGATGATCATAGACCAGCCACTTGTTGGAATTTTTGTACCACTTAAAAAATTTATTTCTCGTTCATCAAAAGAACGTCAGAAGGGAGGAAAGACAAGCAATGTTCAATGAAACTAGCAGGATCATATTCGTAAGTGTCTCCTCCACCATGATTTGTAGATAACAAAGGTTACTCGCCGACAGACAGCTGCTGAAAGCGGGCGAAAATTTGAGGATGCTAATGCAAAGACCTACTATATTCAAAAGTACGAGTACATGTGGCCAGGTATGATTGGTTGGTAATACAGTAACACTTTCTGATCTTACTGTTAGCAAACTATTGTAAAATTCTGACAGGCGTACTTGGGGCTGCAGGCAATTATTTTGCGAACGATCCCAAGAACGGTAAAAGTGAATCTGAACGCACTGAACCATTCAAGCGATTCATGTCAGTTGAAGGCAATATTCAAGAAGCTGCGATGGCATCTTCAACACCACAAGTGGAACTTGTAAGAGACATTGCAAGGTTATTGTTTGTAACACTAGAGATATCAATGAAATATCAAAAACGGTTAAGTCATATTGTCCTTTTAGATCTTACTTACACAATGTTTAGATCTCCAGAACAAACGTTGTGCAAAGATATGCAAAGGCAGATTTACGACAGTCTAGCGTGTGTAGCATCTTTGAAAAAGGAGTTCTTCCCTGAAATGGCAGAAAAGGCAAGAAAGTACAGGTGTTT
Organism: Apophysomyces trapeziformis B9324; assembly: GCA_000696975.1. Classification (NCBI taxonomy): domain Eukaryota; kingdom Fungi; phylum Mucoromycota; class Mucoromycetes; order Mucorales; family Mucoraceae; genus Apophysomyces; species Apophysomyces trapeziformis. Next base: position 87,992 of record JNDP01001302.1, read on the forward strand.
CACCATACTTGTCGAAATTACCCAAGGAGAAGAGAAACACATAACCGAAGAGTTGACAGAAAAGTACCTTCAAGATTATGGTGAAGATTATGCATTCGAACTATTTGATTGGTACATCAGTCATGGTAAGATATCAAACGTCTGAGGCTAAGAGTTAACGTAAAACTTAGGTAAAGAGAGACTGATTCTTACTTTTGATACATCGTATCATCCTGTCATAACCCAGTTCCTAAAACAACGTCCAGACGTGGAGATCGCTTGGGAACATTTTATGCGCATTGGAGATTTAGATTTGACGTTACATTCTCTGCGGTCTCTAATAAGAAACAAGTGGGAATTGAATTCAAGGAAGGTTGGTATCTCGATAAGACGGAGCTTAGTGTAATAATCACGTTATAGACGCTTTTAAGTTATGCGAAACTGATTTCTATGGCATCTATCAAAGAGAAAAATCGAAACTTATCACCACCAGAAGTTCTAAGTAATACACACACACACACATATATATATATATATATATCCGTCAGTAACCTGCATTATATTAATCTGTTTCTAATACACAGATGTTCCAGATATGAAGGATATATCCATGGCCTTAGAGCTTGTCAACGCGCAACTGCAACTCCTAAATGAACTTCAATCCTTACTGAATACCCATGGTGAACTGCAGACGGATAACCCTTATCAAAGGGCAAAAAATCTTGCAGGAATTATTGCCGAAGAGCAAGAATCTGAAAAACAGGAGGTTGATACTATGAGCTTACGCATGACTTTGCCACTAAGCCTATGAACACTTAAACTTCACAGGGTATTACTCGCTGTATCGAACGATTGCTTTCCGGGAATGTGCTTTCTTGTCAGGACTTTATCTCTGTCCTGACGCATTTGGATAGCGGAAGTAAAATTCATGACAAGATCTTACCTGTCTCATACTTTACCGACGGAGTTATGGAAATATCGAAGTGCATGTGCGAACAATCAGCATCACTTTTCCTGGAAGTTCCATAACTTAACGTTTATGTGAAGGAGGGCGCTCCTCGCTTTACTGAGATGACGCATATCATTGTTTTGCCTGTATAGTATAAGGTTAGATCCGGCAGTCTAGCAAACTATGGCATTGTTATTGTAATGGATGTGGCCTAAGCCCATACGTCGATCACTGTTGTTCTACATTTGTGCCAACATTTTTTTGTTTTGTTTGTGTATTGTTTTTTGCTTAATCCAACACCGCATTCATGCTTTCTCCTTGAATCGAAGGGTATATGCACCTTTATTAGGAAACAAGTACGTTGAAATTGACATCGCGTGCAGTTTAGTACGCCTATGACACAAATCCTCTGGCTCTGAAGGCAATGCAATTACCCCATAAAATTAGTAAAATTAGTTTCAGCCAGATCCTGCAATGTAAGCAAACTCAAGTTTTCTATATCAATAGGAAGAAATTAAACATACTATAGTAACTCTCCTGTGTTTAGATGTTATTTCATGTGATTATCGCTGTACCATTGCGTTATCTTTTATGAATTTGCTCCCTTAACTATTTCAGTGTTAAAAGTGAAATCGAAGTGGCGTTATTCACTTTCTTTTATCAGCCGTAAGAGTGTAATTCTTTCGTGTTGTTGAAACCGAGGATGAGAAAAAGATCAAGGTCATATGCATGACCCCATTTCTTCGCCAAAACAGACAGAGAAGAAAGAGAAGGAGAACAAAACTAGGGGGGACTTGCTTGATGCTAAGCAGATCCGGATTCGTGGTTGCTATTGTCACCATAAGGAAGGGGTTATCTACTTACAGAGACGCATACCGACGACAGCATGATGTGTCGTATCGACAACAGGTCATTGACAGATATTCATCCTGACAATAGAAAGCGTGATCACACTGCCATGGGACTTAAAGGGGGCCTTCTCGGGGATGTTTGCCGAGTGCCCGACATAAAAAAGAAAATTGCCACCGGGAAAGTTTGCAACATGCAGAGCAGATCGTTTTTTTAAATCTAACTATGTCAAATCACTTTGCCTTTTAGATTTGGATTTGGGAAATCCTTTAGGTTTCGCTGCCGATGATCAACGAACTACCTGCAGTATGTATTGTAGTGGATGAAAATGTGAGATCCGGGGAAGATGCAAAGAGAAGGATATAGGTTACACGCACAGAAACACATAAACACATACACACGCCTAAGAGAGGGAAAATACGTCATTCTCCATGTTTAAGTACCCGAACAAAGTCTTTGTAATGAAAATTTCCTTTCTCATCCACCATAGAGCCTTTGAACATAATATCAACCTAGGCTATGTGTTGAGTAAAGATAGTAAATAAGAATAAGATATATTTACTTCTTCATCGGTGAAGCGGTCGCCCATCGTGGTCATGTATTCCCTTAGGTCATCTGCTTTGATGATTCCTTTGTTATCTTCGTCAAAAGCAGCGAATGCGTTCATGATAATATTCTCAGGATCAGTCCCTGTCAGCTTATCAGCCATCAGTGTCAAGAAGACGGTGAAGTTGATTGGTCCTGGCGCTTCATTGATCATTCTTTCAATTTGATTGGCTGTGTCCGTTTGACCTAAGTGGAAACGTCAATCCACCTGTCGAAGTTTTTCCATGTTGATATACACAGTACCGAGACGTTGGAACGTTTCCTCGAGGTCTTTAGCATCGACAAAGCCATCTTCATTTGTATCCATTATATTAAATGCCTCCTTGAATTCCATAATTTGCTGTTTATCAAACATGGCAAATACATTTGAGTTTTGGCGTGCAGAGCGCTGCTTGCTTCTTCGTGCTATCTTGTGAACAAAGAATATATCAATCCATCAATCAATTACGTGCCATTTTGTCAGAAAATGGCTTACATGTGTCATTATAAGTGGCGAAGAAGAGAAGAAAAAGTAAAAAAGAAGGGCGAAACAATGGGAAACGAGAGTTGGAATGCTGTATTTCATCCTAGTAAGATTGCCATTTTTGTCGATATCAGACTAAATTGGTACAGCAGAATAACATTGGGCTAAGAAATGAAAGAAAACGTTCAGCTGTCTGAATATGGTTGAGACGCTGATCTATAGAAGAAAATTCCTTTTCGACGACAAGTGATCTCAAGGAGTATGCGATACATCGACGGTGTGCATATACATATACGCTACCACGTAGAACGTCCGTCCCACACCCCCCAACAACCCGAACAAGACGTTTTCTTTCAGAGCCGCCACAAACGAGATATTACCACACGACAATGGATGATGACATTTAGTATTAAAATGCCCCGAGAAAGATAAATTTATATCCTGCCTTCTTTTTTTTCCCCGATAAAGAGGAAAATAACAACAACATCGCAAAACTGAGGAGCGTGGAATTAGGCAGTGGAATGATCAGATGAACTGCTTGCATACATTGGATGCACTATTTGGCATAATATGCAGTTATATCTCTTTGTCTTCTTTTTAGGTTAAGAATTCTCAACAAAAGCCCCTTCTACTTTATAGCTTTTTTTCTTTCTATGCTGGCATAAGAAGAAGTAGTAGCACATATCATGTCGGGATGGCAATTTGGTTGTCAGTGAAACGAAAGTCAGTTGCGGGGAGATATCCGTCTTGGGTTCAGGAACTGAACAGCTGCACAGAAACTTCTTTTACGCGGTCTTTTTCTTGTTTTATCTTTTGGGGGATTTGCTCCTTCAAACGCATCTCTGTTATGATATTACCTTAGCTCCTCAGATCCCCTCCCCCCAAAAAGAAAGAAGCCCTGCGATCGCCCTTGTGCTATCCTCTCTCAGCATCCCCCCAATCACTTCAGTCAGTTGCACGAGCCCAGCTTGAATAAACCCTTCTTATTTAAGATACGAAAAAGAAAAGGGAGAAATATTTTTTAATGCCTTTTGCCTTCTTTTAATTATTCTTCTTTCCAATATAATGGCGTCCCAAGACGATTCTAGGTTGCCGGGTAACAGATCATTCCGCCATGTCGAATCGCCAGTCATCCTGAATGTCGACACACATGCCTCTGTCACTAATGTCAGCGAAAGTCCAACCATCTTTAACTCACCTAGTATGACACCTATGAGTTCCAACTTTCCGGAAAAATTACGTAACATCAGTGAGACCAGGATTGATGTGCAAGACGATCTTGTCCCACATAGTGATCCATCCAATCCCTTTGCGTTTGTACCCACACAACTATCGGCATTGATGGATCCGAAGAATCTACGACTTCTTCACACCTACGGCGGCTTGGACGGAATTGCTCGTGGGTTACAAGTCAATCTACGAACGGGCCTTGTCCCTAATGCAAAGCATCATACGCCTATCACACTCAATGAGATCTTGGCAGAGGATGCCCGCTTCACAAAACCGATAGCCGCTACTCCGACAACGGGTGACTTGATGGTACGCCGCACCAACACTGTTCAATCATCGCATGAGGTCACTGATGCCTTTCCTCAACGTACCAATGTCTTTGGTGCGAACGTACTGCCGGAATTACAATCGAAAAGCATTTTCCAATTGATGTGGATTGCCTTCCAGGATAAAACTCTAGTATGCGATAGGATAACATATGAAAGTGATAAGTAATTCTTATGAGATGCATTAGATTCTCTTGGCTATAGCTGCAGTTGTGTCACTAGGCGTCGGCCTTTATGAAGATATTGCTGTACCAGAATATGATACCGAAGGAAACCGGATACCAGGAGTTAAATGGGTTGAAGGCGTTGCCATTATCGTAGCCATTCTCTTAGTCGTTCTTGTTGGAAGTATCAATGATTACCAAAAAGAAAAACAGTTCCGTAAACTCAATGCCAAAAAAGAAGACAGAATCGTCAAGGTAACAAAAAAAAGTTGAAAATTGGTACTTTTGCGGTTGCAATTACTCACCCTGAATTTTGCCTTTTTAGGCTACAAGAGAAGGTATCACTTCGCTGGTCTCAGTTCACGACATTCAGGTGGGAGATATCTTGCATCTGGAACCGGGTGACATTGTCGCTGCCGACGGCATATTTATCGAAGGGCACAATCTCAAATGCGACGAGTCCGCAGCCACTGGGGAATCGGACGCTGTACGTAAACAGCCTTGGGAAGCATGCTATCGCTTGGCACAAAACACCGATACTATTCCTTCCTCTTCCGTTGAAAAACCTACCGCAAACAAATCCTTACCAGACCCATTTATCATTTCAGGCTCCAAAGTGCTGGAAGGCGTGTGTACTTATTTGGTAACCGGCGTCGGCATTAATTCGTACTATGGTCGCACCATGATGGGTCTCCGATCCGAACCCGAAAGCACACCACTGCAAGAAAAACTCAATGGTCTTGCCGATATGATTGCTAAACTTGGCTCTGCCGCTGGTTTGCTAATGCTGATTGTACTGCTCATTCGATATTTCGTCGGCTGGAAGGATCACGTGCCAGATCAGCCTACAAGCATTGTTTTGGATATCATGAAGATCCTAATTGTGGTAGTCACCATCGTGGTCGTTGCTGTGCCTGAAGGTTTGCCATTGGCTGTCACATTGGCCTTGGCATATGCAACTCAGCGCATGCTCAAAGACAATAACCTTGTTCGTGTCTTGGCTGCCTGTGAAACCATGGGAAATGCTACCACGGTATGCTCTGACAAAACCGGTACTCTTACGCAAAACAAGATGACTGTCGTGGCTGGCACCCTTGGTTCTTCGTTTCGGTTTGTAAAGGAGTTGCCACCTTCGCGTAACGACTTAGTAGCAATTACAGCTGTTGCAGAGAAAGCACCCAAACAGTTGCTCAACATGCTTAACCAATCTATTGCAGTGAATTCAACGGCTTTCGAAGGAAAAGACGAGCAAGGAGAAATCTGTTTTGTAGGAAACAAGACAGAGACGGCCTTGCTCGCGTTTTCGCGTGATATCGGTTCCGAAAATTATGAAGCACTTCGTAATCGTTGGCCTATAGAGCAGGTTTTCCCTTTCAGTTCTGAACGCAAAGCCATGGCAACAATCATACGTATCGAGCATCCTACGGAAACAGGCCGTTTTATCTACCGCGTCCACGTAAAGGGTGCTTCAGAAACTCTACTTGAGCGATGTTCCACTGTGGTCAGCGTCGGAAGTGATGCTTACAAGTCCGCCAGTCATCCTTATGACATCAAAAGACGCACACTCACTCAGGAAGACAGAATCAGAATTGAGAAAATTATTCAGAATTATGCATCACGTAGCTTACGTACAATTGGTATTGGATACCGTGACTTTGAGACATGGCCGCCAACGGCTTCGGCTACCATGGTGGGAGATGAAGTTGAAGTACCCTACGAAGAACTCGTCCATGACAACGGTTTGACTCTTCTTGGCGTCGTAGGAATTGAAGACCCATTGCGTCCTGGGGTAAAGGAAGCTGTCAAGGCATGTCAGCAAGCTGGTGTATTTGTTCGAATGGTCACAGGCGACAACCTAGTGACCGCCAAGAGTATTGCCAAACAGTGTGGGATTTATACAACAGGTGGAATTGTTATGGAAGGTCCAATGTTCCGCAACTTGCCTACTTCCGAAATCGATGCTATTTTACCTCGTCTTCAAGTGTTGGCCAGATCCAGTCCTGAGGACAAGCGAATACTGGTTAGCCGTCTGCGCGATCTCGGAGATATCGTAGCCGTAACAGGTGATGGTACCAATGACGGACCTGCTTTGAAAATGGCCGATGTGGGTTTCTCCATGGGCATAGCTGGGACGGAGGTTGCCAAGGAAGCATCAAGTATAATCCTTATGGATGACAACTTCTCAAGCATTGTCAAGGCCATTATGTGGGGACGCTGTGTCAACGATTCTGTCAAGAAGTTCTTGCAATTCCAATTGACTGTCAACATCACCGCCGTCGTCTTAACTTTCATATCGGCAGTTGCGAGCGAGAATCAGAAATCAGTATTAACAGCCGTTCAGTTATTGTGGGTCAACTTGATTATGGATACTTTTGCAGCACTTGCACTAGCCACAGATCCACCAACCGAAGAACTATTGCAGCGAGCACCAGAACCACGCTCAGCCCCGTTAATTAGTTTCAAAATGTGGAAGATGATCATTGGACAAGCAATTTTTCAGATTACTGTTACTCTAGTATTGCTGTATAGTGATGTTCTTGAATATCCTACAGAAAGTGTGGTTCTGCAAACCGTGGTATTCAATACCTTTGTATTCTGCCAGATTTTCAACGAAGTCAAGTAAGTTTGCTTGATATGGTTGGACAGAAGCTCACTCCTCTTTTTCTGTAGTTGTCGACGCATTGACAGCAGTCTGAATGTGTTCACTAATGTCTTTGCTAACAAATTCTTCTTAATCATCTTCGTCGTCTGTGTGGCCGGTCAAGCATTGATTGTTAATCTTTGTGGAGCGGCGTTTCAGGTTACCAGAATTGATGGCCCCCATTGGGCTATTGCCATCGTAGTAGGCTTGCTGTCTCTTCCGATTGGTGTGGTTGTACGCTTAATTCCTGATGATATATTTGGGTTTTTGTTCCGTGATCCGGCCGTGCGTGAACGTTACTTGGGCGGCCGTCATCTTGTGCCTTCGATTTATATAGCTGGAAACGAACGTATGCCGTGGGTTCAAGCTTTCAGTCACCTTCAAAAAGATATGCAATCCCTTGAGCAGTCTGCCCAACCTCGGATAACTATTACCAAACGGCAATCGCATGGAGCTCTAGCGGCATCTGTTATGCTTCCAAGTTTAGTGGCAACAGCGCCATCTACCGTCTGGGTTTCTTCGAACAATGAACACGACGATGAAATGACTGACACTGTTCATTCGTAAAACAGCAAATTATCCTCCAAGACATTGAGTAACCATCCTTCTTTTCGTATTCTTTTGACGACTTTGGTTCATCGGGGAATAAGCACCGATAAAACCATGTATAGTGCCTCTCCTTTTTCTTTTGTTGTAGAGCCATTTCTTCGCTTTTCATTTGACGCATTATAGTTTTCTTTTTTTTTTTCCTTTACTCTCGCTTTTTCCCAGAAACAAAGAAAAATGCTAATATTCTACATTGGTTAATAGAAATTTAAAAAAAAAAAAAAAAAAGGATTAAAAATTTTAGCCCTACTCTTTTACGAGTCTGTCTGGTTTCGATGAGAGATAGACAGCATAGACGACAAGATTCTGTAACTACAAGCTGCTCCTTGTTTAAGATTGGCTTTTGAAGATCTTTGCTGTGCTTACGGCAGTTTCGCACAGAAAGTCCCGCAAATCCATAGTTGCAACAGAAAATTGGTCGGTTTATCCAACGATCTTCCAGACAACAGATAGCTCTGCTTCATGACACCCAAGCAATCCGTCATCAGTGAATTTCTTTTTTGCAAAAGAAATTGTCGTCCTGTCTTGGTTCGAGTATTAGGACACCAACTTTTTCAATGCATCATTAATATTCTATGTTTGGATATTGAAGCTTAATGCTTATTCAATCGACTATTTGAGGGTTATTTGGACTTCGATCCATAACATTAACGAATCTTGCTGTGTCGACTGCATTGATTATTCCTCGCTGACAAATAGATTCTGCCCGACTGATAAAAAAAAAAGCCTCAGACCCATGAAACACCTGGAACAGTCGGTAAGGCAGGAACAAATGCATTAGTGATGTCTCGGTTACAGCAGAGAATATGAAGGTACGAAATACAAATAAATTTAGTCCGCGTCCATATATTTAAGATGATGGAGCTGCACCACATTATAACGATTCGTACTTTATTTTCAAAAATTAGAATCGCACCTAGCAAATTCACTCTGCGCATTTTGGAAACTGAGCTCGACGCTATTAATTGTTGTGTTATAAAAGTTCAGATTGACCAATTCTACATACCTGTAAGAAAACTGAGGACGCCATATCCAAATCCCCGCCAATTGAATGCAAAATGTATATAAATTTCAGTTGGTAAGTAATAGAAAGAAACAACACTCATTCAATGACACTTACTAAATACCACGTGTAAAAGCCCTATCCACTTGATTTGTGGATCGTTTTCTGCCTCTTTGCTTGTAGTCTCTCAGATCGCCTTAAAGGAGCTTGGGGAGATTTTGGTCTTCGTTCTTGATTTTCATAGGTTGCGAAATTAGTTTCGGGAAATACTGTATCGCTTGACTATCTGTACCAGGCAACTGGTTATTTTGGTAACTGAGTGGCATGTGAACAAATAGTACGGATGTTTCTGTTCTGTGCGAAGTCTTGTGAAGTCTCCGATCTTTCCACGCTATGTCCTCTCTACTTCTTGTGATTTTGCATCTAGGTCAGTTGTTTGAATGAAGCATGCTATATCGATGCGTCATGAAAAGGAACAGACATTGTTGTTTTGAACATATATTGAACGAGAACAAACGATGCCAAACCTTCAAACGCATATGCATGTTCTGAAACGGACGTTTTTGTTAGTCCGACTGATCTTTGCAGAAAACAGAAAACGCTGAGCTCTGATTTTATTTCATCCATCAACTCACGGTTTACAGACACAACAAGGATACATTTTTATACTACAAGTTCTATCTATTGCATAAAAAGCGTTGCTGTGCTTACTAACATATGGTATCTACGAGACTTCGTGCAACACATGATCTTTATGGCTGGGGGACAAGACAACGGAAAAATGACTCGGACCACTCTGTATAAAAAATAGCGCTAAAAAATCAAACACTAAAAAAATTATCGCTCAGGGTTTTTCTTCCGTTTCTTTTCCATGACAATTAGCAACAGCCCGGTGGGCAAAGGTATGACGATGAGTTGGTTAGATCAGTTGTACTCATTCTAGAAATCTCTCTGCAGTGAGCGTCCCGGATGTTGTTGCTCATCGTGGCTTTTCGGCCAAGTATCCGGAAAATACCATGCAGGCCTATAGAAAAGCTGTAGAAGCAGGGACAACTGGCTTGGAAGGAGGTACTTGCAATGTATGAGAAACTCATGTGGTATTTACAGAGACGCCTAGATATTCGTCTGACTAAGGATGGAGAGGTTATCATGATGCATGATTTGACCTTGGACCGAACGACGACTGGTTCTGGCCCTATCAAAGACCACAACTGGCACGGTGACATTGAGAATCTCGTCACTAAGAAAGGGCAGCAACCAGTTCCTCGTTTCTTAGAAGTGCTGGAGCTGCTGATTAGTAACGAGGTGGATGATAACATGTACATGGTTGTTGACATCAAGGTAAGTACGGTGATAGATTAATGCCTTTGGTCAATAACACCAAATTTAGTTTGATAACCCGCTTAAAATTCTTGATGTACTTCATGAACTATTTCAGCACAAGTCGATTCAGCCACACATACCTATTCTCAAGAAAAGGTTGATTATTGGCATCTGGGATTCAACGTTTTTAGCTCGATCCAAAGAGCTATTTGAAGGATTCCGATTCTGCTTCATTGGTCTTTCTTTGGAAGCTGCCCGTACGAATTACCTGTATAGTTGCGATGCTGTCAGCCTGCATTTTGCCATCCTAGCCTCCAGCGAGGGACAAGCATACATCAAGGAAGCACATGCTCTTCAAAAACGGGTATTTTGTTGGACCATTAACAAAGTTGAGCAAATGGAGACATGCGTGGCATGGGGTGTTGATGCTGTAATTGGTGACGATATACCACTGCTCCTGGAACATATGCATGAGAATGTCAAACACTTAACATATGAAGAGTTTGCAATGTTCGTCAAATCTTGCAAATACCCAGGAATACTTAGTCGGTTGCATTACCGAATTTTACAGTTTATAATGCATTGTGTGAGCTCTTTGTACATTGGTGCTTAATGCAATAAAAAGTCATGCTGAATTACTAATTGATCGTTGTAAACTGTTCGAATGTTTCCTTAAAAGCTTCTCAATAAACAATATTAATATAATAGCTCTTAATCAATAAAAGACAGAACTTATCTGAGAACAATTGAGCTAGTTATTCTTGTAGGAAGAGATCCCAATAAAAAAGCTATAAGAACTTGGAAGAATCAAACCGAAATATATATAATTGGATATGGTGATTATATTTAATACATTTCTGCTATTGCGATCCTTTTAGAACACCACACTTATGTACACTACATTTATTATGAGTGTTTTGCCCCTAGTAGTTTGTATCATAAAATAGTCCCATACCTCAGCTGCAAATTCCATGTTTTCAAATTTAATTTGAATACCTGCATAACTATAAACCAAAATGTTCCAAAAATGTCGGATTCTTGGATTATTTTCCCCTGGTTGTCTTGCTTCCGTCCAAACGATAATAATTCCCGGAATGCTCAAACCAGCCTTGTCAAAATAAAGAATAAAAGATAACTCTTGAATTACTGATTGATTTCCTTTCTCTTTATTGAATATTATTCTAACGATATTTATATGTTACAGAACAGAATATGCTAGAAGAATATAATACTTTTACTAGAAGGTACTAGGAATATCTATTTCGATTTGTATGTATGATGCTTCCAGAATATTCAAGCAGTATCCGTAACGAACTTTCAGGTCACGTGCTCGGAGTACCGGTTTTCCGGCGACTTGGATTGATCGGCTTGAACTTTCGCTTCGGTGGTGAGGTGCCACTATGTGGAGGGGGCTCGTCCACGACAAAAAAGTCAGTGGAGAGATGGCCGAGTTGGTCTAAGGCGTCAGGTTAAGGCCCTGATCTCTTCGGAGGCGTGGGTTCGAATCCCACTCTCTTCACTTTTCCACCACTTTTGTGGTAGTGTCGTGTGTCGGAGCCAGAATCGGCGCATCAATGAAAAGACTCTTTTTACTGAAGCCTTCCAAGAAGTTCTCGAAGTTGCGATTAGTTTCCAAGAAGTTCGTAGATACTTCTCGCATCTTCGCCTTCGTAGAAAATTATAGAAGTATGATATGTATAAATACTTTGGATAGTTTGTGAAAAATAAACATCATCGAATCCCTTCGCACACTTTTATCTTCCACTTCTGTTTCTTTACGATTTCTATATTCCAGCTTGATTGGCAACTCGTGTCCAAAACAGTAGCTGTGAATCGACTTCACGAAAACGACAATTGGTAGCTGATGACCAACGACCCCGCCTTCACTGCTGAACAACGATAACCGATTATGACAAATACGAACACTCAGGACATGATGGCCACGATGGCCCGAATGCTGGAATTTATTCAGCAACAACAAACCGAATTGCGGCTTATGCAACA